>PVIR01003510.1:74051-87600 GCA_004026965.1 Petromus typicus
GCCCAGCACTGTGGTATGTGGGACTGGTTGCTGCTGGGTGAGTCTCCACGTCCAGTATGGTATGTGGTTACCGGGGAATCGAACCCAGGCCCTTGCGCTTGCAAGACAGGCACCGGAACCACTGAGCTAAATCCCCGGCCCCCCTCCTGGTATTTTAGAAAGAAACAAAAGTGCCCAAAGGGCCCTACCTGCTCTCCCGGCTGACTAAACCAAAGACTTTGGGGTGCAGAAGTCTCCTTCTGGAGGCAGTTTTGGGTTCTGACCAGCGACTCGGAGTTTGACCTGAGCAGAGACAAGCACAAATGGGTACAAAGTCTGATTAGAGGTGGGGAAAGGAACAGGTCCTGAAGAGTGGGTATGACCTGGTAAGAGCAGGAAAAGCAGCGCTTCCTACAGCAGGAGGATGAGCCCCATGCGAGACTGAACACAGTGCTTTGTGAGCCTCTAATCGCCTTGGACAACACTACTGTGGATGACTTTCTTGGACATTAATAGGCCCATAACTCTTTTTTTTTTTTTTTTTTTTTTTAGGTTTTTGGAGACAGGGTCTCGCTTTGTGGTTCAGGCTGGCCCTCAGCTCAGCCTCCAACTCACATCACAATCCTCCTGCCTCTGCCTCCCGAGTGCTGGGATTACAGGCATGAGCCACCACGCCCGGCACTGTGGTATGTGGTACTGGTTGCTGCTGGGTGTGGGTCTCCATGCCCAGTATGGTATGTGGTTACCGGGGAATCAAACCCGGGTCCTTGCGCTTGCGAGACAGGCGCCGGAACCACTGAGCTAACTCCCCGGCCCTAGGCCCATAACTCTTGCTGACAGATAAATGTAAGTACCAAGCTACTCGATGTTAGACACATTGCGTTTATGTTTCCCCAAGTTGAAGAATGAATTGCAAGGAACAACAGCACTAAAAAGCAAGAAAATTTAATGGGGAACAAAAATGAGGAAGAGGAATAGCTCCTCAGAGGCAGAAGTGGTCCCAAACAAGCCCAATTTCCCCAGAGTTTTATACAGCAAAGTCATGAATGGTGCAAGAGTGGTCAAACTGTGATCAAGTGATAGAGTAGAGCCACTGAGATCCAAGGCATTAAGGATGACATCAGTAACCTTGTTCTATAATCTGTAGTCTTAGTCATAGGGTGGGAGAAGGCCCATTCTAATGATTAATGGTTTATTTATATGGGAAGTCTCAAAAGGGTGGTACCAATAATCTTAAGAAGTATGTAAATTTGGCCACTGTGACTTTAATCTTCTTAACTGTGCCTCCAGTCAGCTTTTTGATGATCCTCTGACTCTGTCAAGGGCCTATCCCAGCCTGGTGCCTATAATATCTCTACCTAACTTAGCTGTCTATATTATTGCTGTTAATGGATTTTTGTCTATAAAGTAACATTAAATTATCTTTGTGATATTAACAATACTAGACTACATTCCCTGAGAACTCAGTGTTGGGCCAATTACACTGGATCCTCCCCTCCAAAATTAACCAGGGCAGTTGAATCATGAGGCTGAAGCAAAGGACTATGGTTAGCCATTCCCAAAGTACATCACTGGACAGTAATTAACTAAAGAGATCTCTATGCAACAACAGTCTTTACACAGTAAGTGTCCAAAATCCCAGGACAAAACAAATAAAGAACAGAAACATGAGAAGATGGGCTGAGGATTTAGCTCAACGTAGCTTAGTGGTTCAGGCATCAGAGGTTGCCTGGCGAGAGCAAGGTCCCAAGTTCAATCCCCAGTACCACACAACACAATGCCAGATGTGGTGGCTCACACTTGTAATCCTAGCCCTTGGGAGGCAGAGGCAAGGAGGACTGCCTCAAGTTTGAGGATAACCTGGGCTACATAGTGACCTCAGGGCCAGCCGGAACTACTAAGCAAGACCCTGTCTCAAAAAAAAAAAAAAAGAAACGTGAGAAGACAAGGCAACAAAATGCTTTCCAAAACATCCAACTCACCCAAAGCTAATATAGGAGGAATTATCGGGGAAGATCATAAGCCACACATTTGAATTACTCAAAAATATAGCAAGACAAAGATGTTGACTATTACCACTCATGTTCAATATAGTTCCCAAAACATTAGCCAGAGCAATTTGACAAGAGAAAGAAATGGAAAGGAGGAAATTATTATGATTTGCAGATAACATAATCCTCTACATAGAAGACTCACAAACTCCACCAAAAGACTTCAAAAATTAATAAGCAATTTCAGTAGCATGGATGGATACAAAGGCAACACACAAAAATCAGCGGTGTTCCTGTATACCAATAACAAATTCATCAAGAGAGATGTTAGGGAGACAAAACCTTTCAACAGAATCAAGAAAAATGAAAATACTTAGGAATTAACCTAATCAAGGGAATGAAAGCCCTTGCAAAGAACACACTCAGAAAAAAGAAATCAAGAGGATATCAGGAAATGGAAAGACTTCCCCCGGTCATGGATAGGCAGAACCAGTATAATGAAAATGGCACTACTCCCAAAACTAGACACAGATTTAATGCAATCCCAATCAAAATACAACCCTAAAATTCACATGGAACCAGAAGAGTCCTAGACTGGCAAAAGCAATTACGGGAAACAGAGGCAAAGCAGGGGACATCACAATCTCAGACTTCAAGTTACACTTCAAAGCTACAATGATAAAAACAGCATGGTCTGAGGACAGCGCTTGTGGACCAATGGAACAGAATAGAGGACGCAGAAACATCTCCAGGCATGCTCCACCAGCTTGTCCTTGACAAAGGGCTAAAGAATACTTTTGCTTGGGCCAGGGATCTAGCTCAGTGGTTCCAGCGCCTGTCTTGCAAGTGCAAGGACCCAGTTTGATCCATAGTTAACCACATACAATACTGGGGGTGGAGACTCATGCCGAGCAGCAACCAGTACCACATATCACCAGTACCACATACCACAGTGCCAGGCGTGGTGGCTCACACCTGTAATCCCAGCACTGGGGAGGGCATGGTGGCTCACACCTGTAATCCCAGCACTCAGGAGGCAGAGGCAAGAGGATTACTGTGATGTGAGTTGGAGGCTGAGCACAGAGCCAGCCCAAACTACAAAGCGAGACACTGTCTCAAAAAAAAGAATACTTTTGCTAGAGGAAAGATAGCCTCTTTCATAAAGGGTTCTGGGAAAACTGGCTGTTCACGTGCTGCAGATTGAACCTAGACCTACATCTCCACTGTACACTAATAATCAAAATGGATCAAAGATCAAAATCTTAAAAGCACTAAATCTGCTAGAAGACAAAATAGGTAAAATTCTTGAAGACAGGTGTAGTCTAAGACTTTTACACAAGAAATAATGCCAAGAACCAACAAATGGGATGGCATTAAACTAAAAAGCTGCTGAGTGTGGTGGCTCATGCCTGTAATTCCAGCACTAAAGAGGCAGGAGATCACTGTGAATTCAAGGGCAGCCTAGACTACATAGTGAGGACCTGTCACAAAAAAAACAACAAAATTTGGGGCTGGGGATCTAGCTCATTGGTTCTACACCTTGCAAGTGTACCACAATGCCGGCTGTGGCAGCTCACACCTGTAATCCTAGCACTCAGGAGGCAGAGGCAGGAGGATTGCTGAGTTCAGAACCAGCCTGAACTACAAAGTGAGGCCTTGTCTCTAAAAACTAAAAAAAATTTAAGGTTCTGATAGCAAAGTAAACCATCAACAGAGTGAAGAGACAATCTACAAGATGGATTACTAGACACTCTTCCTTAGACAAAGGACTAACATCTAGAATATAGAAAAAACAAAAACATTAGTCCCCCAAATTTAAAGACACAAAAATGGACACCTGATAATTTGTAGTAACTAAATCTTTCAAGCAGCCTATATATTCAACAGATGAATGGATAAAGAAAATGCAGGATAGGGCCAGCCTGAACCACAAAAGTGAGACCCTGTCTCAAAAAACCTAAAAAAAAACCTAAAAAAAAAAAAAAAAAAAAAAGAAAATGCAGGACTTACACACAGTAGAATACTACTTTGCAAACATCAGCCATTTGTAGGAAAATGGATACAGCTCAGACTACAATATTTAGTAAAATAAATCAAACATACAGCTTAAAAAATCACATGGCTTCTCAGACTCAATATGTAAATAAACTATAGGGACTTTAGCTCAATGGTTCCAGCAGCTGCCTTGCAAGTGTAAGGGCCTGGGTTCAATCCCCAATAACCACATATCACAATGCTGGGCATGGTGGCTGACCCCTGGATTCCCAGCACTCTGGAGGCAGAGGCAGGAAGATTGCTGAATTCAAAACTGAGTTCAGGACCAGCCCGAACTGCAAACTGCAAGATCCTGTCTCAAGAAAATTTTTTTAAAATAAATAAAGTACAAAATAAAAGTAGGCAACAGAGGAAAAAGACAGAAAAGTTGTAATGCTCCAGTATGGTCAATACAAAATATACTTCGATTTTGTATAATTGTTTTATATATTTTTGGTCTATTAGTATGGCTGTAAGCCTGTTTATAGTAATTAACCTGATAAAGACTTAATAAATAAATACATCTGACTTTGGCTGTCTTAGTTACTTTCCTGTTGCCAAAACAAAATACTTTATACTCACAAGTAAAAGGAAAGCTTTATTTTGGTTTATAGTTTGTAGAGATTTCAGTCCATGTCAGCTAGTTCCAAAAGGGTGTGGCAGAGGAGAAAGAGCTCAAGGCAGCAAAGATACATATATTCTCATTCCCTCTCCCTCCCCCTCAGACACTTCCAAGCCACGCCCACAGTGACCACCTCCTCCCCCAGACTGTACCTCCTAGCATCCCGGAAGGAGCTACAGTATATGCCCAACAGTGCACTAATCCACGATCACACCCATGATTTAATCACTTCCACCTTTGGGGAAACCTCTACACATAAGCCATACACTATCAAAAACTATTTTAAAAATTAAAAATAAAAATGTAGGACATGGGATTTAGCTCAGTGGTTTCAGCATCTGCCTGGCAAGCTCAAGGCCCCAAATTTGATCCCCAGTATCACATTCCACAATGCCAGGCGTGGTGATTCACGCCTGTAATCCCAGCACTCGGGAGGCAGAGGCAGGAGGATTGCTGTGAATTCCAGGCTGGCCTGGGCTACATAGTGAGCTCAGGGTCAGCCTGAACTACAAAGTGAGAGCTTGTCTCAAAAAAAAAAAGAATTGAGATGTGCTATGTACATGTACCAGTTCCATAGAAAGGTTGTAACCATACACTAAGGACATTGACTAATACATCATGTACTAATAGACATTTAGTTTTTAACAGGGTCTTCTAGGTGGGCGTGGCAGGGCCTGCCTACAATCCTAGCACTGCAGGAGACCGAAGTTGGAAGATGCAAGCTGGAGCACAACCTGGGCAACTGAGACTCTATCTCACGAAAATAAATATAAAAAGGGGCGGGGGTGTCTTCAGTGGGAAAGGCTGGGGTTCGATCACCAGTACCGCAAACATAATTCAATGAATTTCCTTTCTTCTGAACTGCCAATAGCATTTTGATAATATCCTTAGACCAGGGGCTTGTGAACGCCAAATATCTGCCAGTGCCTCTCGGGGACCTCGGCCTCCTTGTCCGGTCCTCAAGGCCGAGCAGGCAAAGTGGGCCGCAAACCTTGTATCTGTCGCTGCAGATGTGCGTGCCACCCTGGCCCACTGTCCGTGAGCCCCTTAATAAACAACTGCTCAGGGGAAAACGAAGGCTGTCCGTGGTTGGAGCGGCTGCTAACAATACACGTGAACCTGCTTCAAGAAAGGAAAAAAGAAAAACTGCCATGCAGTAAGCAAGGGGGAAAAATTGTTTTAATCACATTACATACACGCGCACGCGCGCGCGCACACACACACACACAAACACACACAACAAAACAGTGGAAACCACGGGAGATGCCTCTTGCCTCTCCTCTAACACTCCAGGACCCCTGGCCCAAAGGCTGCACAGATGCAGGGCTGCCCAGGACGGGGTCCCAGGCTTGGAGGTCAGCGGGGTGGTCCTGGTCCCCCTCCCAAGCGTCCCGCCCAGATCAAGGCAGCCGAGCAGGAAACCTCCACTTCCCAGAGCACAGGCCCACCCAGCGGCGTGTCTGAGACGCGGCCGCCAGGGGGCGCCCTGACCCACGCCTGGACGGCCGCGGGCTCTCAACTCCTGCGGTTTCCGGGCCCGACGCCCCGCAACTGTCCGGGAGCAATCGCCTGTTGCACGCGAATCTCAAGGTGCGCTCGCTTTGCCCTGCAGCCCAAGTAAAGTGCCCGAGGTGTGAGGAGGACACGGAAATGTTTTTTGCCTCCGCCTTCTGAGCTCGCAGCCCCTCACCTCCTGCAGGGAGAGGAAGGGGAGATGAAACCGTTGGTGAGCCTAGGCTCTCCAAAGCTGAAGGATCTTTCTTCCCTTCAAAACGCAGGGTTTGCATGGGGTAGGAGGGGTGCTACAGGGGAGTGAACCCAGACTCTTCGCTCGGAGCTACACCTCCAGCCCTTTTTAATTATTTTGCTTTTGAGACAGAATCTCGCCAAATTGCCCAGGCTGAACTCCAATTGGCGATCCTCCTGCCTCAGCCGGGCAGCATCCTGGGAATATAAGCACTGGAAGGTTCCTGAACCCCATCTTTCCTGCCCTGTCCCCACCGGCCTCGCCCAGAGATCCTCCTCCCCCCATATCGTCTTCCTCTTTCTGCCCGGGCCAAAGCAGAAGTGTCTGAAAGCGCGCTGGAGCTGCCCACCAGCTCCCGGGGTTCCCGCGCCGCGGGCCCGCCAGGGGGCGCTGCGGGGCGGACGTGCGCTCAGCGGCTCAGAGCGGGACATTCCGGCGGGTCCTCGCTGAGAGCCAAGGCGGCGCAGCGGTGCGGAGAGGAAGAACCGAAACGCTCCGAACGCCGGTGGAGTTGAGTCTGGGAGGCGGGGTGGTACGCGGCGCGGCGCCCCTCCTCCTCCACTGCCCAGCCCGCCGTCCCTTCAGTCAGCACCGTTGCCCTGCACACCACCGGCGTGTTGGCGCACGCCTGCACTCCCAGCATCCTGGGAAGCTGAGGCAGGAGGATCGAAAGTTCAGCTCCAGCCCAACAACTTAGTGCGACCCTGACTCAAAATTTTAAAATAAATATAAGGCTAAGGACAGGGAAGGGAAGGAGGAAACGAGGGAGTCAGACAGACTGGACCTACTTAGGGCCCCAGGCGGGGCCAGATCTCAGCCCAGTTAATCGCGGCCACCCTTTGCTCCAAACGCCGCAGGCCGAGGCTCTGGCGGAGTCTTTCAGACTCGGGACTGCTGACCGGAGCCCTCCTCCAGGCTGGGCCTCCAGCCCCCTCGCTTTCCAGCGGTGCGACCCAGGAAATGGCTCCAAGCTGTTTGCTTCTGCTTCCTGTCTGTAAAATTAAGCTCCTAGTAATACCTCACTCGTAGGAGATTTGAGAAAGTCTGCGGCAAAGGTCAAATATTGAGAGCAGGGCCGGCTCAGGCCTGTACGTTGGAGGCTGTTACCACCTTGGGTGGTGGCAGCAGGGTGGGTGGTGTGAGTGGCTTCCGTCCAGAAAGCTGCTTAAGCTGTCTGCAGAGCCCACCCTGGAACAGGCGCGGTAAATTCCAGCAACAGAGAAATGGCCTCCACATCAGAATGCAGCCACATGACAGAGTTAAAGGCAGTGTCAGATGGCGCTGATGGGAAACAGGCCGGCCTGTCAGCACTAAGACCAAATGTCAGGTGAATCCTCAACCCTGCGGGTACGGCCAGGAGGACTGTGGAGGACGCAGCCCCCGGGGCTACAGTTTCCACCATGAGGAAATTGAGCTGCTCTGTGAATAGACGGTGAGGGTCTTTCACATGCGCCCACCCTTTGGCCCATCAGTTCTACCAGGAGCTTGCCTGACGGCTGGCCTTGCGCGTTCACAAAAGACGGCTGAACGAGTTTTGTGGCAGCATTATCAAAAGCAGAAACAGCCGAAACACCCATCACAAGGAATCATTAAATTACTCACCCCTCCTGAGAAGGTTTTGCAACCATTAAAATTAGAGAAGCAGCAGGGCGTGGCAGCATACGCCTGTAATCCGAGCACGCCGGAGGCTGAGGCAGGAGGATCGCAGGGCATTCCAAGCCACTGGCTACATAGTGAGTTCAAGACCAGTCTGCGCTACACAGTGAGACCCTGTCCTAAAACCAAACCCAAAAAACTGTCAAGCTCGGGCAGGAGATTTAGCTCAGTGGTTTCAGTGCCTGCCTTGCAAGCTCAAGAGCGGAGGTTCAATCCTCAGTAACCACATACAACAAAGTTGGGCCTGGTGGCTCACACCTGTAATCCCAGCATTCCGGAGACAGAGGCAGGAGGACTGCTGTGAGTTTGAGGCTAGCCTGGGCTACATAATGAGTTTAGGGCCAGCCTGAACTGCAAAGTGAGACCCTGTCTCAAACAAACAAAAAGACTAATACACTTTCTGTTTTTCTCATTCATAAAATGAGGTAAAAATCTCATGGGTTATTGTGATGATATTAAAAATAATGTGGCTCACATCTGTAATCCCAGAACTCAGGAGGCTGATGCAGGGGGAGTCCCCTGAGTTTGAGGCCAGTCTAGGCTATATAGCAACACCCTACTTCAAAAAGAAAAAAAAAAAAAAATTAAAAGCCCAGCACATAGTAAGTTGCTTGATAAATGTCAGAAAAGCAAGTAAAAACAACAGAGAGAGCCAAGTTAAACAGATGCTGAATACATTATGGGAATTGTAGGAAGTCGAAAGGTGAGGGACCATCCCTTGCAGCACCAAGATCCACACGCTAATTACAAAGGAAGAAAATGCTTTCACAATGGAGGGATGCATATCAGCTTCAAAAAAATTCTTTTTTTTTTTTTGAGACAGGGTCTCACTTTGTGGTTCAGGGTGGCCCTGAACTCGGCCTCAAACTCATCACAGCAATCCTCCTGCCTCTGCCTCCCGAGTGCTGGGATTACAGGTGTGAGCCACCACTGTGCTATGTGGGTACTGGTGAGTCTCCACACCCAGTATAGCATGTGGTTACCTGGGATCGAACCCAGATCCTTACGCTTGCAAGACAGGCACCAGAACCACTGAGCTAACTCCCTGGCCCCCCCAAAAATTCTTTTTTTATAGCAAAACATTTACTGGTACATTTTAGGCGTACATAACGATAACACTCATTGTAAGTAGCTTTGAAATAATTCTCACCAAAAAAAATTTAAAAATCCAAGCCTAATTGAAGCTGGAGAATTGTACAGGAAATGAAGGAATGAAGGAAGAAACGGCTGTCCTTGTCTCTGAACACGTCTGAACCAGACAGTGGCTGTGGAGCAGTTATCTGTCCCTCACAGCCGCGCGGGGGTCCAAACTCTTCCTCGCGGCACACAGATCCGCAAGCCCCCAAGGAAGGGGAAGGATGGCCGGTCCTGCAGGCAGCTTTTACTAGGCCAGGCCTGAAAATGGCGGCATCCTCTTTCACTTACATCCCTCGGCCAGTGACGGTATGTGGTCCCTTCAAGAGAGCTAGAGACCAGGCCTGGTGGTGCGCGCTTGTAATCCTAGCGCTGGAGAGGCCGAGGCAGGAGGATTGCCCTGAGTTTGAGGCCAGCCTGGGCTACATAGAGAGACCCTGTCTCCAAAAACAAAAACAAACAAAAAAAACCCTGGGAATGGTGGCACATGCCTATCATCCTAGCTACTTGGGAGACCAAAACAAAAAGCTTAGTTCAAGGCCAGCCTGAGCTACACACCAAACCCCTGTCTTATTTGTTTTTTCCAGTATCAGAGATAGAACTCAGGACCTTGCACTTGCAAAGCAGCTATGGTGCCACTGAGCTAAATCTGCAGCCCAAGACCCTGTCTTCAATTCTTAAAATAAATATGTTAAATGAATAAAAGTGGAAAAGGACTACAACTGTACCTCAGTGTGGAGGCCCTGGTTTAACCCTCAGTACAAGAAATGGGACCTAGCTGAAATCGTGACAAAGCAGAAAAGGGGTTTAGGAGCACACAGGGCATCTCTCCCCAGGGTGCCACTGCCCTGAACTCTGCACTGCTCCAGATGTGGCTCAGCAGCAGCCCCACACCCTTTTCACCTCTCCCAGTACAGCCAGGGAGTCCTCAGATACCTGCTTCCCACTGTCTCTGGGCTACAGGCCCCGCCTGGCAGCTCTTGCTAAGCTGCCCTCCTTAGGGTCTCCACATGGCTACCTGGAGCAAGCAGAAGGGTCCAAATAAAGTCCCCAGGACAGAAGGACTGTCGGTGACGCACCCAGCAGGCAGGGAGGTGACTGCTGGACAGCATGTTATCCTAAGGTATCCAGAAAAGCAGTATTTCCCTCCACACACTGTTCAGAGCCCCGCCAGTCCCCTATTAACTGGTAGAATCTATGTTCTTGACCTTTAAACTTGGACAAGCCTTGGCTTTCTCACCGTAAAGAGTACAACAGAAATGATCCTGTGTGAGTGTTAAGAAATTCCACCAGCGCTCAAGACCACGCCACACACCGGACACTGTCAGAAGAATTTTATTGAGAAGCGAGTGGCTCCTGCATGGAAGGGAGACAGGAAACCCGGAGCAAAAGGAAGGAAGGAAGGGAAAGAGAGAGAAGAGAGAAAGAGGGACAGTGAGCAGTCTTATATAGACCCAGGGTTAGGGGATCTTACGTCAAGGCTGAGGTAAGGTGGCCTTAGCCTAACAGATGCTACAAAGTTCGTGCCTTGCAAGAAGCTGGGTTCTGGGCCGGGGAGTTAGCTCAGTGGTTCCGGCGCCTGTCTTGCAAGCGCAAGGGCCCGGGTTCAATTCCCCGGTAACCACATAACAATACTGGGTGTGGAGACCCACACCCAGCAACAACCAGTACCACGTACCACAGTGCCGGGCATGGTGGCTCACGCCTGTAATCCCAGCACTCGGGAGGCAGAGGCAGGAGGATTGCTGTGATGTGAGTTTGAGGCTGAGCTCAGGGCCAGCCTGAACCACAAAGCGAGACCCTGTCTCAAAAAAAAAAAACCTAAAAAAAAAAGAAGCTGGGTTCTGATTGCTTCTAGCTGATAGGGATGCTGGAACCGGGTAGCTCTATGGCCAGGGTGGAGCTATGGGGAAGAACTATACAAGATGGTGCAGAATTTTCTAACACTGTAGCTCCTCTAACAGTGACTTCCAAGACAAGTTCTTAGATTTGCCTTATTTTTTTTTCCTTTTGTGGTACTGGGGATTTAACCCAAGAATCTGGAATTGAGCTACTTCCCAGCCCTTTTTATCTTTTATTTTGAGACAACTTCTCACTAAGTCATTAAGTTGCCCAGGCTAAACTGGAACTTGTGACTCTCCTGCCTCAGCCTCCCAGAAAGTTGGATTATAGGTGTGGGCCACCATGCCAAGCTTCCAAGGCTAGTCACAGAAGGCAAGATAGCTTCTCCATGACTCTTGAGGGGCACTTTCCTAGGAGTCCACATGGAGAACAACCAAAGTCCCCAGCTTCAACCCTGGCTTAGCTCATAGACAGCACTGACTGGCCTGCAGAACTTCATTTCTCGAACTTGCCCAAGCTGATGCTGCATGGACTAAAATTAGCCACCCCACCCCCTCCCCTCTGTTCCTGCCAAAAGACAAACAGAGGAGAGCAAAACAATGACTGCTTTTTTTTTTTTTTTTTTTTTTTTTTTTTGACAGGGTCTTACTTTTGCTATTCGGGATGGCCTATGGGGCCCAGAACTCACAGCAATCCTCCTGCCTCTGCCTCCCATGTGCTGGGATTACAGGTGTGAGCCACCACACTGGGCACTGTGTGATGTGGTACTGATTGCTGCTGGGCGTGAGTTTCCATACCCAGCATTGTTGTGTGTGGTTACTGGGGATCAAACCTAGGCCCTTGCACTTGCAAAGCAGGTGCCAGAACCACTGAGCTAAATCCCCAGCCCTGCATTTGATGTCTAAGAAACAGCTCCAGCCACTGTGAGAATGGTCCATAGCGCTGCAAGGGTAGAAGCAGGGAGACTGGTTAGCAGCCACTCAGAATGAACACAATTGTCACGAAGTGGTGGAGAAAGGAAGGCAGAGTCATGGAAGCAGGAGGCCTTGTTGTCAGACAGGAAGGGGAGGAGAAACAAGGAAGAAGACCGGAACTAGGTTGTCCGAGCAGACATGAGTGGCAGTGCTCTTGGGCAGCTGGGAAGGGCCTGCAGAGGCATTAGGTTGGGCTGGGGAATCATCCTTTCCCTTGAGGTGCCCGTTTCAATGAACTTATAGAAGGAACTCGAGCCCACTGTCTCTCTAGCCGTTATAGACAGAGCGATTGAGTCCGGTAGGGGCGGAGAGTCTGGAAAGTGCTTGGCTTCCCTGAGGAATTCCTCTCCAAGTCTTTATTCACCTAGACAGTTTTAAGGGCGTCTGCACGAAGTGCAGTTATATTTAGGATGGCAAAGATCCCAGTTGAAGGCCAAAACACACCCAGAGGAGGAAACTGAAATCAACAGGTCGAAGACTCAGCCAAGCACTTCCCCAAACCAAACTCCATTAGCCAGTCTGGAGAAGAGGCCCGCGGGGGCCGAGAGGAAGGAGCCCTGCCGGGCGGGCACTGCTGCAAGAATGGCTAGAGTCGGGAGAAAGAACTATGAACTCGTGGCAGGCAGAAGAGCTGGTGGGAGGCAGCTGGCAGACTCCTGTGGAGGAGATCAGGGAGCCCCAAGCAGAGAAAGGCGGTCCTAGGCCCCCGTCAGCCCTGGTCGTGGAGCACGGCCGTCACTTCCTTTCCTCCTTAGCAGGCACCCCCACAGTTCCGAGGAAACCTTCTGTCTCCCTGGTCTGCAGGAGGGTCATCCACCTGTCTCAGCTTTGTGCTGATGAACAGCTTGTGACATGAAGATAATCATCCTGTACTAAAAGCATGTATTAACAAAGTAAAAATGAACAGCATCTCCTAGGCCTGAGCAGGAGAGGGAAGAGGACCTCTACCCAAACTCCGACAGGGAAAGGATGGGCCGCCATGACAGTGAGGCCGGAGCACTCAGTGACCGGGGTTCCTTTGATGAGGCCCCTCAGAACTACAGTTCTGTTCGCTTCCCTGTCCATTGCTCAGGTTTGCTGTCATGTTTTCCCTACTGTCTCTTCTGAGGGCCCACTGGACTTCCTGCCCAAATAAGACCTCTTCCCACTCTCCCCACACTATGGCAAAGACTCAGTGTCACCAGAAGCCATGAAGCACGGTGATTCCTACCTTGGTAGTACTTCATTCATTCATTCATTCATTCATTCGTTGTTCATGAGCTCCTGTCATCCTGGGTCCATCCACAAAGACTCTTCAATTTTTTTTTTTTTTTTTTTTTTTTTAGGTTTTTGGAGACAGGGTCTCGCTTTGTGGTTCAGGCTGGCCCTAAACTCAGCCTCAAACTCACATCACAGCAATCCTCCTGCCTCTGCCTCCCGAGTGCTGGGATTACAGGCGTGAGCCACCACGCCCGGCACTGTGGTATGTGGTACTGGTTGCTGCTGGGTGTGGGTCTCCACGCCCAGTATTGTTATGTGGTTACCGGGGAATCGAACCCGGGCCCTTGCGCTTGCAAGACAGGCGCCGGAA
>PVIR01003511.1:0-87910 GCA_004026965.1 Petromus typicus
AAAAAAAGACCACCTCAGGAAAGATGAAAGAAAAACACACAAGTGGCTTTTCATTATATTTCTCCATTTTCATAATGCTTTGAACTTCTTTTTCTAGTCAGGAAAGGGAAATTTTCTGAGTGTGGAGTTCACTACTGAATGAGAAAAGTTGGGCAAACTTGCTCGTGGGGAAGTCCAGCTCTGCACAACGGATTAAAGACATTTACTCTTAGTAGTTCATGCTTTTATTTCAATATCTATGTGTACAATGCTAGTAATTAGAGTTGAGTCCAAATACTGCGTATAGATTTGAGTTTAAATATTATATATTTATGTATATTATATCATCTTCTCTCATTGCTGAACACACTAGTTGTAGTAACGCTTTGTAAAGAATTTTAAGATTTGATATATAGACATGCATGCTATCTGGGAATAAAGCTTTTGCTTTCCCATCCCCAATACATATATTTTCAGTGTCATTATTACAATAGCTTGAGCATCGTCTTTGTATTTTCCTGCCATTCATCCTGCTTTCTGTGTGTGTGTGTGTGTGTGTGTGTGTGTGTGTGTGTGTGTGTGTGTCTTCTCACTGTGGAATTCTTATTACATATCTCTGAGGTCACTTCAGATTACAACACAATTCTTGGATATTCCACGATCTATTCACTTCACTGTTTTTATTTTCAATTTAGATAATTTCCAACAAGTTCTACCAAAGGAATATTTCAGTGGTTTCTAATTAAGCATTCTGTGACAGCATTTGCAATCTGTTTCCGAGTGTATTCCTAGAATTCCTGTTATTATATATATATATATATATATATATATATATATATATATAATTCTCATCTCATTGTTGGTGTTCCCCTATGCAGGGTGCTCACTTCTGAGTCTTGACTCAACTGCATATTAATCAAACTTTTTCTAACACTATTTCTCTGGTCTGTAGTCTTACTTTGATTCCATTGATGGTTTATCACTTTATATTGCAGAGGTTTTCTTTCCATTCACCTTTAAGAACCTTTTAATATTTTATTGAAAGGGAGATGTTTATGTAAGGTAGTAGGGACGGAGGTAAAATTTCTTTAAATTTTCAATTCTCTTCTTATTCTCAAAATTTGATAAGGGTACTTATGTCAGTTAGTTAAGAAAGAAAATGTGCATTTTCCACACTTGTTATTGCTCTGGCTACTCTTGGGTCACACCAATGGTTCAATCTGCCCTCGCACTGCTTCAGCCTTATTGTGGAGGGAGGGATTTTATTACTGACTGTTCTATGGAGAGTTCCCTTTTGTGGCTATGTCTGGTAACAGTTTCTCTCCTGCCATTTCGCTGGTAGTTTGAATGTTTTCTTGCACAGAGAAAAGTGAGCCAGGTAGGTGAGTCCAAGTAGCTATCATGACTTTCCCATTGCAGAGGCTATTACACTTTCAAAAAGAAGGAAAAGAAAAAAAAAAAGATAGTTAAAAACAATAAAATGGAAATAAAGCTTCTTCTGTATATATGGAGTTGGGGTGGTATGGAGGGCAGAGGAAAGGGAAACAATGAGAGCCCAGATACATCATGTACAGGTACAAATTTTTAATGTTGAATGTGCTCATAATGTATATGTGAAATGTACCACTAAACTCAGTTAAAAAATCCACACCATGTGTACTCAGTTGCTTTTCTAGCTCTTACCCATCCTTTAACAGTACCTCTGAGGGGTTGCATGTTGTAATAACTGCAAGTGGATGGAAGTCTACAATAGATAAATACATTGTTTATATCAATAGAGAAAATATTAACAGAGGAAATTGGTAAAAATCTATGAAAAGGCCCTTAGGGAAGAAAGATGAGCAGTTAGTTAATATAAATAGAGAAAAAGAACACTGTGGGCCACAATGGAGGCATCCTGGATGCCCACCAGGCTGGTAGGAGATGGACATGTTCATGAGGAGACCTGTGCAAAAACGCTCATGCAGTCTTTGATGTCAATTACAAAACTGGAAACCGAGTAATCTGCAACATGTGTATGTGTCCCCCTGTGCACATATATACATATAGATATGATCTGCATACATATACATACATAATCCACCACTTTTACAAGTAATAATATCAAAAGGAAAAGAAGTAGAAGAATCCCTAAATATATATTTCTGGTAAAAGGCAAAAAACATTAAAGAACATAACTTTTGAATTTTTTTTAAATTAAAGGTTTAAATTTGCATATTGAAATGGCATTTTTCCTGGAGAAAACTTCCAGAACATTCAAAATGGAGAGCTAAAAAAAACCAAAAAACCACTATCAGTATATTTCCAGAACCGTGAAGTCAGAGATGTGAAACAGCAAAGAGAGTAAAAGCCTGGCATTCCCCTACAGATCAGAAATTTTTCTCCAGAAAGCAGTGTAATGAACCTCTAGCTGATTATCAAGCAGGGCAAAAAAGATCTGAGAACTTTCTATGTTAAATACTAAAAGCATGAAGTGCTTGATAAGTCTCTCTAGTGTAAGCTCACAGCAGCATTACTATATATTGCTATGTTTGAGAGGGAAATTTAGCACAAAGATAGGAAAATGGGGGGCATTATCTATCATAATTATAAACACACTTCTTAACCTCAATCAGTTTCTACAAATAAATCCAGTCATGTGTTCTGATACAGTCTTAGCTGATTCTTCACTTTGAATTTATATCAGGAGCATTTCAAAGTACTGCAGAGGTCAGAGTGGATCCCACGCTGGCCTGGTAATATTTTATGCCAACAGGAAACAGCAATTGAAAGTGAAATACTCTAGCATGAGTGACTACATCATCTGGAGAAACCGAAGCCCAAGCATGGCAAAACCCTTGCATCTTGCTGTTGGGTTAATTTTGTCTTGCAAATATTCAGTGGGATTCTTACTGTTGAGTCATGGAATAGACCCAGTTCTTCCTCAATAAGCTCTTTCTGGCATTTCATACTACCTAAACTTTCATGAGTCAAGTTAACTATAAATTAGAATGTTTAAAATTTTTGGAATTGTGCTATTATTTTATTCACTTGTTATTTTCATATTAGCATCCTAAATAAGTTGAATAATTTTATGTGGCATAATTTAAATCTGTTTTTCTTAAATATTACTACCACTGTGTATTGGTATAGAAGATAAAAATATTCCCTAGCCTGATATAATAAAATGAAGCATGAAGGTCTCATCTTACAGTTGTAGAGGGAGTAAAGAAGATCAGAACTTTTACACGGATTGGAACTCCTTCTCTTGCATATACTTCCCAGGGTAAGATTATGCAATATAAGTTAACTGGTCCAAGCCTAATTCTTCTCTGGGTAATTTTTTGTACCCTATTACTTAAACTTAGTTTAACAGTTTCCTCATCATTCAATCATATTTTATAGCAGAGAAATAAGCAAAAAACTAAGGTTGGGATATGTTTCAGGACAGATATACCTTTTATCTATGAAGCAATCTATTCATGCCTACACTGACATGTATGTCAATTTGAAAAGATCGTTCAGCCAAATGGGGGAAAGAATAAAAGGCTGCGAGCTTTGCGTTAAAAATTTGTCTCTTTTTCTGCAATCATTTCAAAATTCTGCCTAATTGGAAAAGCCAAACTTTCTCAGTATGAAGTCCAGTTTTGCTTTGAGTGGAGAAAACTTAATGGCTTCATTTAAACAGTGACATAAAGAGTTGAAGGGGAACCAAGTTCACAATGGTACATTAACTTAGACGGCACGAGAGGAAAAGGCATTTTATATTTTGGTAGTTAATTTTACTGTAATTAATGCTGGCTTCTTTTGTGTTGCATTTGGATCTTTTAATTTCTTCAATTACGCCACTCAAATGCTTATATTCAGATTGTGTCAAGAACACAAAAAGATTGATTACCACCAGGGGATAATCAGTGTCTTCCTGGGTGAGTGTTATTTTTGAGAACATGGTTTACAATTTATTTGAAATCTCTATACCAATTCCATATTGTTCAGATAATGAAACTCTCAATAGCTGTTAAAAATCAAAAGCCCTGTGCATGTGGGATTTAGGTACTAAATATGGTATCAATCTCTTTTCTCATCTGTACCCCAGCCGAGTTGCACTATCATTAAAAGTAATTCTGTCTACTTGCATTCTTTTGGGATTGACTTTGAAAACTTTATTGGCACAAATGTCGGTGCCATTTCGGTAAGGAAATCAGCTGAGTCAAATCTCTGCAGCTATGAACACAGATCATATACAGTATAGTCACCAAAAAGAAAAGTTCTTCTTCTCGCAGGAAAAAGGATTCCTCAATTATTTGTTTTATCTTGGGAGTCATAGGTTACTTTGTATATTGGTGCAAATGTTTATCAGCTTCTTGTTTTCTCTGCCTTCCTGGATGCGAACATTTGAGGAGGAAAACTTCAGCGTTTTATCAGTGCAGAATGCATAGTTAATGAAAATCCTCTTCATTCTGAGACATTCTTAAGCAAAACTTACACACATCTCATAAATGATCATTGCTCCTGCTCACAATGTAGGTCATTAATAATGACCTAGTGGAGTAATTTCTAAATGTATTTATAATAGCCTACTTCTAAAAATGCTACTACAGAAATTCTACCACCTACGTCTCTTAGGTATTATTTAGGTCATCCCTTTCATTTAAATTACTTTACTCTTTTTCTTTTTCATTAATGTAAAAATATTTGGAAAAACTGTATGTTCAAGTTTCAGTTGAACAACAAAAATTTTGAATTTTTAAAATTACCTTAAATCGTTCACTTTAGCTAAAAAACAGAAATGGAAACACCACATCCAGTGTTGGAGTGTGAGAGACTACACATCATGAAGAATTTCAACTAATCTCACCTAAGATGATTTCAACTAGTCAAGAACATTAGCAATATTTTACAAGAAAAATGTTCTTTCCATGTCTTCATTTGTGTGTTGGGTTCTTATTTTAATTTCAAACTATTACTTCTTTAAAAAACAATGAAGAGTTAAGTTCAATAAATTTTACTTCATTTTGTCCATCTCATTCTTCACATTTCAAGTTTGTTTTTGAAATGTATGAAGTATGTTTTAATTGCAATGTGATATTATGAGAATATGGTGGTGCATATTCAGGCAAACTGTCAGTACTGTCTTCAGAATTCACAAAAAGCTGCATAAACTTTCATAAGCCAGAATAAAAATAACACTTTAATAATATTCCTATAGAACATACGATAAAATTCAAACTCCTTTAGTGAAAAACTCTTTCAACTTTATCTAGAAGAATGAGAGTTTTGAACAACATAGAAATTATGATTTATTGCATTTAACTCAAGAACTTTAGTGTAACTTCCCTGTCAAATACTAGGGAAAAATGTCATAATTTTACCATTGTTCTTAATTAGATTCAATTGTATATGCATTTGAAGAACATTTATAAATGTGTGCAAGTCATCACATACACACCTATTAAGTTGTACTTTTCTTAAACTTTGTTGTAATAAGGTGATTATTCATCTTCTGTGTGTGTATGTGTGTGTGTGTGTGTGTGTGTGTGTGTGTGTTTGTACATGTGTATTATATTGGTAGTTAAAACTAGGACATTCATAATCATATTCACTCCTAGCTCTTTTTTTAATTTTGATACAGAGCTTTGCTAACTTTGTTAAATTTCTCATGTTGACCACAACCTTGCCATCCTCCTGCATCCGCCCCGCAGACTGTGGGGATCACAGGCACAGGCTCCACTTCTGCTCATCTTAAAAAACAATTTCAGGTCATAATATTCTCACCATATAATATCACAATCAAATAACATATATAAAAATTTTAAAAGCAACCCTTAAATATGAGAAATGATGTTCACAAAATGAAGTAAAATTTATTGACCTTAATTGTTGATTGCACTTCAAAAAGTGATAATTTAAAGTGAAATAAGAGAGAGCCTTAAAAATATAAGGAGCAGGGTACAGGGAATTTTTTTTCTAAAACCTTGCTTATGTTTATGAATTATATCGAGGGTGACAAATATGTGCTAATCCCAGAAGTAGCTGAAGAAACAAGTAAAAAATCACATATTAACACATTAAAAGTTACTAAAGAAACACTAAAATGACTAAGGAAAAAGGAAAAATAGTATGTATTACTTTAAACCACTTGGAGAAACTGTTCAAAGATAATGAAAATCAAATAGGTAAAAAGTATTTATAAAGAGCGATTGATAAGATGATCAACATCAAGTCATCAGATACTAACTTGATGCACACCAGTTATCACATTAGAAGACTATGTTCACCTTGTTGATTGAAGCTAGAGGTTTTGAACTTATATAAAATTTAAAATCATATTAGATTTTCAAAAGAAATTCTGAAACATTGAACAGAGTTGCAATAAAGATAATCAAGAAAATGCAACAAGCAGAAGTCAGCTTTTCAGTTTGCTGTAATACCTGAAATATCAGAATCTTATGAATCTGTACTCTTTTCCTTATATGTATGATATTAGCATTGTAGGAAATCTACTATGTGTAAAACAGAAATCAAGGTAAAGTTTTCAAATAGTAAGACATCAAATAGTAAGATACAAAGTATGAGAGTTTATAGATCGAAAATTATAAAACTAAGCAAAAATTACCTCACCTGTAATAAAAATGAGATGGTTAATAAATACATAGAGTAAGTGTTGGGAATTTCTTATGCAGAGAAAGAAACTTCTCAGCTAACAATGATTCACTCTTGCTTTGAAGGTCATGCAGTATCATTTAAAAGAACTGAACTCTTCTGTTGTATGGTAAACAATATATGTGCACCTGAAAGTGTCCCGATAAACTTTCTGAGATGAAGCAAACAGTGGCTGTATTTAGCTTCAATCTACATAATGTGTGGACCTCTGATAAATATTATTTGAACTAAAAATATACACTCCACAAAAAATTCTGAATATTCATTGATTTCTTGGAGCTGTGATATTACTAGTGTTTTTAAAATATTTTATTAACATATATCACTTTAAATGGACACTTGTAACATATACCAGAATAAGTTTACAAAATCCATACATACATGCAACCAAGAAGAATAATGGGTTAGCATTTGTTTCTTTGTTTTCAGAACTTTCCAAAATGTATGTATTGCATAGTATCATGCATACATTCCTTATGTATGATGCACAGAAAAATCTGAAGAACAAATATCCCTTGAAAGTACTCCTAGTAAATTGCATAATATTTCCATTATTCAGTCCCTCAAGCATTGCTTTAGACTGGAAAGTATTCTAAAGAGAATTAACAGCAAATTGCTTTAGAGGCTGTATTATTAAAATTGCTTCAATACCCTAAGATGGAATTGGATGAATTTTTATTTACCAGAAACCATGAAATAAAAATTTTCTGAGGTGTGAAATCTCTCAACTTCCCCTGCCAACCTCACAAAGCTGCCACATACTTAAATTGACCCTAACCTCTCCGGTAAGGACAATAACTTTATGTTGATTTCCTATAAATTTTTCTCATGGCTTCTCAGAAACCTTACATTAACAAACATGTCTTTTTCTTCCTGAATATTCAAGATCACCTTCTCAATTAGACCCTTCCCAGCAGCTCTTAGTGGTGATGAATTCTTCCTGAATTAACTAAAATATTTATCTTGGTACAAATGTTCTATATAAAAATACTATACGTTTTAGAGATGCCACTTTATAGTTTGCTACAAAACTGTTTTTCTACAGCTCTCTCCAATGAACATAAATTGTGCAATTACTAATTCAGAACCAAAGGGAAGACACATTTTTCTTTTTAGAATTGGTTTCTAATTTCTAACTCTGAGTCCCATGTCTGGTCTGATGATAGAGAGCTGCTTTTGTTAAATTTACTCCAATCCAAGGATTACACGATCAATCTGAGGTGTATAAATGAGCCATGGTCTAGTCAAAGCTCACCAGTTTTGTTGTCTACCTTGGGTCCCAGAATTTATTTTCGGGAGTGAAGAAGGTGACTGGGAAAGGAAAGTCCTGTGTACAATGCTCTCAAGTAGCCCAGGGTCCATAAAGTGTTTGTCTTATTCTCCAAGCTGTAGTCAACTAGCCATAGCTTCTTATGTAACATGGAAAAGGCCCTGAAGCAGCTTGGAGAGTCATATGCAAGTCTCATGTGGTCCTCTGGTTGGGGTTATTCTGTGGCTATTCAGTCACTCCCTATTCTAACCAGGTCACTCCATTACATGACTTTATGATCCCCAGAGCTCTTAAGACACATGATAAACCTTAAGGATCTTCTAATTTTCTTGCTTGACACCAAGACTCTTTCTGTGTATACCTGCCTTGTCACATCTACCAGTTGTCCCTAAATTTATTGATGTAATAGTCATGCCATTCTCTGGCTACAACCTGAAAATGGTGGTGGTGGTGGAATTTCTTTTATTCTGTCTGCCAACACTTCAGAAAACAGATGGGTAAAAAATCAAATTGCTGGGCAGAGGATTTAGTTCAATTGGCAGTGCGCGTACCTTGTAAGCACTAGGGCCAGAGTTCAATCCCTGGTACCGAAAATCAATCAGTCGATCAAACTGCTCCTTTGTTTATCCCTTTCTAAAGTTGTGTTCTGTTCTATTTAACAGAAAAGTAACGAATAAAAGTGAAAATGGAATGAATTCTTCTGAGTTACATAATTCATACGGTCTCCGAAGTCAACATAGTAAGCCCTTCATTTTCTGTTCTTTCACAGCAACAGGTACCAACTCACATCTGTATATTTTCCAGGCTTTAAGAGATACTAGGAAGGGGATTAAAGACATGCTCAGCAACAGAATGCAGTTCTTGATTCGAAATTGTCAGTGGGTACATGCTACTTATATCCAAGAATTTGAAGATCACAACACCTGCAAGGAAAGAGAGCAGAGGACTCTAGTGATTTATTACCAGGGTTGTTAGGGCAGAGCTTAAAGCTCTGACAAATAAGAGTAACCAGCAATGAACAGTAAAGAAGATTTAGGGTCAGTTACCAAGAAGACCATTGTTTAAATTCCTAGAAAAAATGAATAGAAAAAGTTTTAGAGATGGACACTGATTATGGCAACAAATACAGTAATTAAGGTATACTAACTGGAATACTAAGATTTAACTGTTAGGTACAACAATTTGATATTTTATGATATTAACAAGAATAACTTTTTTTTAAGTTCTTCTGTAAAAATAAAGAAAGCAATTTCTGGTACAAGGAATTGAACTCAGGACCTTGAGCTTGCCAGGCATTTGTGACATCGCTGAGTTTTACCACAGTAATAAAGAATGCAACCTACAAGTAGTGTTTCCATTAACTATGAGCACAGTTTTTATGTAGTAAGAAAACTGACACCAGAATTCAGATGAGCGGATTGTTAGAAAATACAAGAAAGCTTTCAGAAAATTTTTATATTTTTCTCAAATTTCCCAGTAAAACACGTCAAGATACAAGCAGTAGTGTTAGACACTTCAGGAAGCCTGAAGAATAATTTAGGCATTTCTCTAATAAATTATTAAAATAAAAGCAATAGAAGAATATTGCATGAGTCATCATGAACAATGCACTTGAAATTGCTAATGAGAGAGTTAACTTGTGAGCAGTTACCATCAGTATACAATTTTGGCCAGGTGGGTCAAAAGCTATGTATATATGTATATGTAGACTTTTAACGTAAGTACACAAATATATGAGTACACTTTTTGTGCATATATATGTATATATATACATATGTCATATATACATATGTCATATATATACATACATACACACACACAAACTTAGTCACAAATGGGACGGACTTGGTCAAACAAATATCTATGGAAGGGAAACAATAAACAGATAAAAGTAAGTTGAGTGAATATTCAGAAAGGGAGTATAATTGATCACAATATATAAACTAAGAAAGAAAAGAAATATTGGTAGAGAAGGCTAAGAGGTTTATGTGTTGTGAACACCAAGGAAATAGAAGGATTTCTGGACACACAATGTGATGTGCATGATGTCCTAGGATCTGTATAACTGCGTGTCTGTGAGTGCAGGATGTACAGGGCACCCCATCTTTCTCAGTAAAAGAAACTTATATGTGTCAGACAGACACCTATTCTATTATATAAAATTGCAAAAATATATTTCTCATACCGAGAAAACAAATATTTTGCTGGAACTTATAAGCCCTGGTTGTAATTCTGCTCTTTGGAGTTAAAAAAGCAATCTAATCTCTCTTCTACATGATTCTATTTATTCTATTCTATTTATCTTCTACATGATTTATTTATTAGAAAGCAGGGACTATTTTATTTTCTTGTGCTGTGAAGGAATACAGAGAAGATCTCAGAATGTTTCTGATGTTTGCCTGCATGCTAGCACAAACTGCTTTAGAATAAATAAATAAATAAACCAAAACAAACAGACAAAAAAAGACAACCTGTGTGTAACCTGGTCAGGGATCAGTGTAATCAGTGTAAGGCACATCTCCTCTGTAACGATGACTTGGACACGAAGAACGCAGACGCAAGGGCAGCAGAAATCACTCGGAGAATTCAAAAGAAAAGGATTTCTGGCCACTGACGCACATCCAGTTCTCTGGGGGATTCATACAGAATTCCTCTTCCACTTCTCAGAGACCTAGAGTCAGGGAAGTGTGTGAGGGATATGTATAAGAGCAAATTTTAAAACAGTTCCTGAAGCAAAAGACTATTCTACGTACATACTTAAACATCATAATGAGATGTCTCCCACGCAGATGGTAAGTGACACATTTTGTGTTCTATATGAACCGAGGATAACATAATGACTGTGTGAAAATCAAAATGATAACATATATCATAAAACATTTTGATGTAATTAATATTTTTCCTATTAGTTTATACTACAAATAAGACATTCTGAAAAGAATTTATTTCTTAGGTATTCTATGCATTACTACTTTATTTTCTAAAACTAACCACTATTTTGGATGTTGCTATATAATATTCCTATGCATTTTTCTTTTTCATTTGATATATTTATGGACCTATAAATATATATGTAATATGTAAATATATGAGTACACTTTTGAGGTAAAACTTTAATTGAGTGGAATTACAATTACATGTTTAGATGGGATATTTTGAGATACTTTGCTCCAATGCATTTTGTTTTATTGATACTTACACTGAATTTCATTATCCATTTTCTTCTTGGTAGGGAAGTCTCCAAAATATTTCCACTAATGTTGAAATTTTGTAGAATTTTTAGATCACACATTTACAGTCATCAAATTTGTCTCTAAAATATCTCTGTACTAAAACCTCTCTTGTATGTTTTAGAATGAATTAGGTAGTTTACATTATAAAGGCAGTTGTATATTTACCTGGCCAGAAATTTTAAAAATTAATAATGTTACACTGTTTAAAACTGAATACTGTTCTACCTAGATATACCTTTTGAAATTTCTATTTAGGAACTATGTAGTCTAAACAACCTTAGTTATATGGGATTTGTGGTTTTGAAACAGTTGGAGGTTACTAATTCCCACATGCCTTTTGAATAGTCTGCTACTTTTCTATTTTTGCATGCTAGCTTATCAAAGTTATTTTATACTTTGTGTTAGATGAGACCTCAAGCAGACAGCTAAATGGATTTTATGTAATCAGAGACCAGCACCATACAATTTGAGAAATTTTCACACTCATTTTTGTATGGATTGTAGCTTTGATACACTATGCATATTTCATGAGCCAGCAGTTAATGGACTCCTTCACTTGACACAAATGGTCTGACCTGGACAGGGGGAGAGTGCAGTCTTACAGTTGTTGGTGAGGCGGATAGTGTAGTCTAGATCTTTTAGGGCTCAAATTAAGACTCCATCAGTGATTAGTTATGTGGATTTGGGTAGTAATTTAATTTCAAGCTGACAGCTTTATTTTCTATGCAATGGGAATAATGGTTTTGAGTGTAGTCCACCGGTGAATGATAATGATGGATAGGACATATTCAATGTTTATTTGTTCCAAGCACAGAGGTACATGCTTTTAATGCATATATCCATTTAATACTGCAGTAAGGTAATGAAGCAACTGACTCTGGCAGCTCCATCTAGTTTATTAGTATGTGTTTGCATTTCCAGCAGATAAGGAAAAGCAAGCACATAGAAATAAAATAATTTACAATGCTAAATGATAAAGTTGAGAAATAATGCAAGGTATTTAGATCTATGGTCATCACTCTTAATCCACTGAGAAATTGCACTCTTAGCTTGTACCTGTTATTTAATTCCTTATGTCAACATGGACTGTTTTCTGACTTCAAAAGCCTCTAAACTAAAGGTTCAGATAATACTTTTTATGATTTAGAATAACAGTGAAAATATATTACTCTGGGAGTTGTCTTCAGGTGTTAGCATAAGGATCACATAAAGGTTTTGAGAAATTCTTAGCAATTGTGGGATTCAGATGTTCTTATTTATAAAATGTAGAACTTGAGAAGTTTTTTCAAGCTAACTTGAAAATGTACATAAAGCTCCATGTACTCTCATAAAATTATCTACATTAGATACCCCATCTCGTGTTTTTATAAAGAAAGCTCATAATTCACAGGTATCATATACAGGAAACAAAAATTACGATTGCTATGTTTTTAGAAAATCTTCCTACAACTCTTATATGATACATATGAGATATTATTCACTTTCTTTCTTAATATAATTATTTGTTTTTACAAAAAAAAATTCTACGTATAAAGTGGTTTATATCCCTGGAATTCATATCTATACCCTAACTTAGAGGATTTTGAACTATATCCATTTGTTGGTCATTTTTTATTACATTGACCTATTTTTTTGGTAATACACTCAGTCAAGAACAATTTAATTGTGTACAAAAAAAGGATTCATTGTAATCTGAAACTCTTCAGATTTCTTTCTTGAGATAGGGTCTCAATATATAGTGCAACATGACCTGAAACTCACTGTGTAACCCAGACTGGCTTGTGACTAGTGAAGATCCTCCTGCCTCAGCCTTCCAAGTGCTAGGATTAAGGGTGTGCTTATCAGCTTCTATTTTTGAATATTTAATTAACAAGAGGGTTTTTAGTCAAGTAATAACAAGGATATACACTTACAAAATCATACATGTACTTGAAACATATACTTAGATATACTTGTATTTATCAAGAATCGTATGTTTAAATGATTTGTACTGTTTTAGGAAAACACCACCAGTAAATGAGAGTTGAGAAATAATGCAAGGTATTTAGATCTATGGTCATCTCTCTTAATCCACTGAGAGATTGCACTCTTAGCTTGTACCTGTTATTTAATTCCTTATGTCAAGATGGACTGTTTTTTGCCTTCAAAAGCCTCTAAACTAAATGTTCAGATAATACTTTTTATGATTTAGAATAACACTGAAAAGTATATTACTAAAACATCACCATTTGTGATTGTTCAGTCACTGGAAATAGTGTAACCATAGACACATAAAATAAAATCACTTACAATGTACTTTTAAAAGGAGAATATAACATAATAAAATGATATTTATTTTCCTGTTCTCCTTAAGGTAATTTGCTTACATTACCAGAGTTGATTCAGCAGCATGCTGCTTCTTTAGTTAGAAATAGTGCAACATACGGACAGCGAGCTCACGTGGAAATCCATTTCAATCTGCCAGGGAAAAACTATGAAGATTTAAGAGAATAATCTTTTAATTAAAAATCTAAAAATACCCAGCAAATCCACTTAGTTCTATACTACACAGTTTCCAAATTCACACAATATTCTGAAGGCAGTGTAATTAGAAGCTCCCACTCTCTTTGTCTCAGTGCTTTCTGAGCACAATCAATTTGACAAGTGTCCCCTGTGTTACTTCATAGCAGATGCTCTCTGCCCTGTCTCTATCAGTCATCCAGAGCTCTCAAAAAATGAAGATAGAACAATTTCATGCTTGTCCTTAAGACTCTCAGACATAGTGTTCCACTGAATTATTTTCAAGTGTAGCTTATTGTTTCCACAAAGCAAATGTTGTTTTCATGAACATGTAGATATATGAGGAGTTGCCTACGGTTCTTACAGCTTTGTGATTGTTTTAGGAATGTCCAAAAACCTTTAAGAGTGGTTTGTGATACTTTTTCTCTACTTTCATCATGTTTTTTTTTTAATAACATAACTTCTTAAAATGTGTTAAGCAAATTAATTTGCTCCAAAAAATAGGTTAGGCTTCTTACCCTCAAACAGTCCATTAAGCAACCCATAATTCACTAAAGTAAAGGCAGGAAAATTGCTACATTTCACCACAAATACTTTAATAATCTTGAACATGCATCATTTTAATATCCTAACCTATAGTCATACTGGTTTAGTGTTACTTCAGTAGATACAATAATGAGCATATAATTAAGAAGATGTCTTGAATTTTTCTACAATTTTCAATTTACATATAGCAATAAATCACCTTTTACCATAGCAATAGGTTGGAGATAAGGGTAATTTTCAAAGAAGGTAGACTAGATTTTAGTTTAATGAAACAAGAAAAAGTCTTTAAATGGAGAGAAGTCTTCAGCAATTTTAAGACACTTTGGGCAAAAGTATATTTAAGCCTTTGATATTAAATCCACATTTCAGATTAAAATTACAGCTTTAAAGAACAAAAATAAGATCCATTATTTGAAAGTTTCTTGGAAAATAATTTCCAACTTCTTCGAAGAAAATGAAGTAGCCAAATGAAAGCATTCATTTTTTGTGCCCATGGTCGTTCTACTCTCATTATTTCAGACAGTAAAAATACAGACTCAAATGTAATAGCACTTAATATGAACTGCCAAAGTAAATATGTAAATGGGGCATATCAGTGTGAAGAATCTTTCTTTCTCTTTAGGTGCTTCTCTTATCCTTCTACCAAACTCTGCACATGTTCAATTTTGGTCGAGGCCTTTTTGGAAGGGACAGTCTGGCCCACCTTCACAGAGGGTTTCGTTTCCCTCAGAGAAAGAAAATCCGATGATAGGACTTTTTTGGTGTCTCAGCTTGACTAAAACCTCCAGTTATTAAGTCATACATAGGTGTGGGTACTGCCCTTAGGGGATTTCACACATGAAATTCTACTGATTCTTACTTGACTTCAAGTAAAGATTATCCTGGATAATCAGGCTGATTCTGACTCAGTCTAGTGAATGGGTAAAAATTCTTTCTGTGGGCAAGTTTATATGTTCCAACAGGACATGTTCTTCAATTTTTACATATACCTGCCCACCTGGATTTCAAAGTGTGCTTGCCAACTGTATAAGCCAAGTCAAAGCTAATTTCTTATTATGTGCATGTATGCATCCAAATATGTGTGGATGTATATTCATGAAAGATTGATAGACAGACAATTTTCTCTTGTTGAATCTTCATTAATATTCCATGTGACAAATATGCAGTTTCTGGAAACTGAATTTGGAAACTAAGTAGATGCTCAGGGAAATACGTCAAGTGAACGTAGGTGAAGCAGCAACAGACTCCTCAATCTGGCCAGACATATTCATAGCCCACATTATTTCAAGGACTGCCAATGACATTCTCTGCAACATACACTTACGTGATGTGTTATGATTCACTTTAGAAAATGTTGCTTTACTGGATTCTAGGTGGTAACTGAGATTAACCATCTCCCACCTCTACCATTATGGCAGATGTGTCTTGTCTTCAGGTTGGTCGCCAGCCTCTGCTGTTTGTTTTGTAAACTAAACTGAGACTTCAACCTTGAAGGGTCTGATGCTCAAGATCCTCCATTAAACCCTTTGAAGTAAACCTATTTCAGACATCATATTCTCTCCATCAGTGACATATGTCTTACTGAGCAAGCAATTGTGTGGTTCACACCTCCACAATGGGTGCCAGTTACTGGCAGACCCTGACACGTCACCAGAAACCTCTGCAGTAGGCTCCAATCTCCTGCTCAGTATATGATGTAAGCCTAAAAGAAACAGAAAAACAAAACAACAACAACAACAAAAAAACAAACATCGGAACTAAGAGAGAGAAATAGTGAGGAGCCAGGATGAGAAATGCAGATGCAATCCACAAAGGCACTGATATGTCCAAGCCACCTGATTTCTACTAGTAATCAGTAGGGGTAAAGACAAGATATATGCAAGGGTGAAAGTATATATGAGAATTAAATTGTGCAGTTTCTATGGAAACTAATGGAGACAACACTCACAAAGACATGACAGAATTCTAGAACTAGGAAAAGAACAGACAAATATATAGTTGTTATTAGAACACTGTACTTCAGTTAAGAAAAATTTAATTGTGGAAACAGAATTTGGTTTCAAGTTACTCAGTGCGTAAGCTTTATCTGGACTCACTTCCTCGAACAGGTCCATCTTGGGGTTAACTTCCCAGCCTACAATGCTTACAGCCTGTGCTGGGCACAATCAATACTGCAGCATCCTGCAGTATGTGCCAATGTCATTTCTTTTAGCCTCATAATCAGCTTTGAGACTAGTGTTCTGCTCTGGTCTCAGGAAATAAGTCTCCTTGCTAGAGAGACTTATGATTTTCACATTAGTCCTGAGTCTTCAGAGGGTTTTGGATTCATAATAAAAATCCTGATGCAGCATAAAATATTTGGGAATGAAATTAACATGGTAAAATATTTGTATGTTGCATTTTAGTATAATTTAGTTCTTTAAAAACTAGTAGTTTAGGGCCGGGGATATAGCTCAGGGGTTCCGGCGCCTGTCTTGCAAGGGAAAGGGCCTGGGTTCAATTCCCCAGTTAACCACATACAATACTGGGTGTGGAGACTCACACCCAGCAGCAAACAGTACCACATGCCACAGTGCAGGGCGTGGTAGCTCACGCCTGTAATCCCAGCCTTCGAGAGAGGCAGAGGCAGGAGGATTGCTGTGATATGAGTTTGAGGCTGAGCTCAGGGCCAGCTTGAACCACAAAGCGAGACCCTGTCTCAAAAACAAACAAACAAACAAAAAAAACAAAAGACTAGTAGTTTATAGAAACATTATCAAAAAAAATGACTTTGGACAGAACATTTCTTTCTTTTTTTTGAGACAGGGTCTCATTTTGCAATTCATGCTGGCCCTGAACACACTATATACCCCTGGTCAGCCTCAAACTCACATAAATCCTCCTGTCTCTGCCTCCCAGGTGCTGGGATTACAGGAATAAGCCACCATACTCAGCCTGGACAAAACATTTCTGACCTGCTAGGTAAGATCCTCTTTTCTATAATTTTTAAATAATTTGTAAATACAGCTAAAGATAGATATAAAATGCAAAAAAACACAGAAAATATTTTTGACATAAGTTTAAATAATATGTCCTTGAAAGAATAATAATGTATTAAGAATTAATGTACAACTAATAGATGTTATGATATTATTCACCATTCTTAAAAAGGTAAATAGCATTAGATAATGATTTAAGTGAAATGACCAAATTAGCTTAACTAGATCTGAAAAATGAATTTTGTATACTATAACACTTGCTTGCAAAAGACTTTTGGTAATATATAAATTTCCTATTTTTAAAAATTCTAACATTAAGCAGATAGCATAAAGAGTTTTTGTAAACTGAAATCAAAGCACTAAGTTTTTAGAAAAGTTTTCTTTAAATATATTGATAATGTTCTAATAAATAAAAACTGTGTTATTATTCAATAATTAGCAGACTTAATATTTAATATACATTTTAGCTGAATGATAAATTTCACATTTTCACATAGCTGGTTTTAATGAGATACTCCAGTGAAATTTCAATACAAATATAATTTTCAAATAAAAATTTAAACAAATTGACACTCAAGGTTCTGAATTTCCTGGCATGGGATCAGCTGCTTTCTGCTAATGAAATGGTCGTTCTGCCATATTATTTCTGGCTTGGAGTCAACTGTTAATGCATGGACCAACCCCTGAGAAACCAGGAGCTTCACACTTCTTCCTCTTTAACTTGCAAGTATCAACTATTTTTTTATTCACAGAAAAGTGACTAATGCAAGGCAGTACTGCCACTTATAAAAGTATAAAAGATCATTTTATTGGAATTTGATTTTTTAAAACTAACTAATATATGCCAATGTAAAAATATGTTAAAATGGAACGAGGCACCATGTGATCAGATAAATAGATAAAAGGAGGCTTTTAAAGGGCAGTAGAGTTTTACCTCCTTTATTCTGTTCCCACTACTCATAAACTGTCTCTGTTGTAACTCATTCAAATGAGAGGCTAGCACAAAACTGCTTCATCCTAAAGTAAGAGCAGTGAAAGATTACTAAGCTTTATTGATATTAATATTTAAGCACAAAGAGTGGGCCACCTTTTAAAAGAGAGATTTCAAATTTTCTGTGGAGTCAGTATGTACTATAAAGTGCCTTCTTTTAGCTCTTTCTTCTACATACTGAGGCTGGCAAGACCATGGCTCAGGCCCCAATGTCTCTCTTCCCCTCTGGAGTCTGTGTTGTCCATGAAGCTATGGGATGTGCCTGCCGCCTGCGGATGGTTGAAGATGGGGCTATTGTCACTGATGAACATCTGAAAAATCTTTGCTCACTTTCTTTTTTAGCCTTCTCTGTGTCACAGCCTTTGTTTATTAATGGGAGATTGTCACCTCTCATGACCTAATCACTTCCTGACTCTGATGACGAGTCTGGAAGTGAGTAGGTCACAAGGGTGGAGCCGCCATTATGGGAGCAGGTCCTTTCTAAATGAGATCTCAGAGAGCTGCCCTGTCTGTTGCACCATGTGAAAGGACATCAAGAATCAGCTGTGAACCCCAGAGGGAGCTCTCTAGGGGTGCTGGATTGCTGAGGCCTGAACCTTACATGTAATGTATATTATATATATTATATTATATATCATATTACATATTATATTACAAATTATATAAATTTGTATATAATTTAAAGAGTGAAAGTCAAGCAAAACACTATAGTTCAATTATTTTTTTAAAAAAATAAAAAGACAGGAAATTATGAAATTTGTACACTATGAAAGGATGATGAAATGGAAAGAAGAAAAAAGCAAGAAGAACCAAGAAATGTGCATAAATAACACAGTTCATGAGGGTCAAAGCTGCTGGTCTGTCCATGGGCGGGGTGATTACTGTCAGCAGGTTGCAGGTCCTCAGAAATACCGTCATTAAAGTTATCTCCATATCAGTGTATCAATACTCTTTAAAAATAAACAAAATGTACAGATTTTGGTTTCATTGTGAATAAGTGTTATTTATTTTTAATTTTTGTTGATTTAAATTAATTTTAACTTTAACATAAGACAGTGTATATATTTAAGATATCATGTGACATTTCTATGAATGTATATATTGTAAAAAGTTCCTTTTGAGCAATCATCTCTATCTCCTCAAACATTTAAAAATTAATAATGAAATAAACATTCACATTCTTTTTTTCTAGCTTTAAATATACAGTATATTGTTGTTTTCCATAGTCATACCACCATGATACTGAATAGAACTCTTCTTCCTGTCCTCCGCCTCCCTGACTCTCTCTTCCTCTCCACGAGCTTTGGTTCTTATCACTCTACTCTCAACTCCTATGAGATCAACGTCAAAAAAATCACAAATGCTCATTTTTTGTTGCCATGCTCATTTTACTTAACATAATTTTTTCTCTATCTTGTAACAAATAAGAGGATTTAATTACATTTATGGTATTCACATATAATGATAAAAATAAAGTGGTATTCATCACATAGTTGCACTAGTTTTATTGTTACATTACCATGTCAGTACCGCTCTTAAAAGTAAGCAGAGTTAATGGACTTTGGTTGCTTTCCTCTTTCTTCAGTTATGGATGCCCGCCCGGATGGTTCCTGGCTCTTACGGACAACGCTTCAGTAAAACAGAGTGCAGCTGTCTCTGCCGCATGCTGATTCGCTTTCCTTGGACTTATACCAGTAGTGGGACTTCGGGATCGCATGGCAGGACTATTTTTAGTTTTTGGAGGAACCTCCATGGTGCTCTCCATAATGGCTCGAGTAATTTGCATTTCCATCGAGACTACAAGGATGAACTTCTCTCTCTAAGTCCGCACTCGCTCTAAACTCCTGCGTTTGGATAACATCCGTCCTTGCAGGAGTGATCAGCTACCTCACTGGGATTTGATTTGCATTTTTACTTTTTCAGATTATGTTCTTATAATTTTTAGGAAAATATACTATAAAATTATGACACATTACCACATAAGTTCTTAGTGACTTTGTTAAGCACTCTCTATCGTTATTGGGAAGACTTACTTTTTATGGTTACTTTGGGTTAGAATATCTTAATGAAAATCTATTGCTTTGGAGGTTTATATCATACTGAAACAACTGTTTTGTGCCTTTCAATATACAGGGCATTGATTAAATTGGATAATTATACAGTATGTCTTTTGTATTAAAAAAACAAGAATACCATATATTTTGAATTTTAATGTTGATTTAGACACTTACTATACCAATACTTTTATTATATTTTTGATAGGTTTGTATAAAAGAACAATGGGTACATAATATTAAACAAGATTAATAAAAATTCTATAGGTTTTCTTACACAAATTATGAAACTATGTTCTTATTTAATTTTAATGGAAAAAAGACAGGCTTTTAAAAAAATACATAGTTCAACTTTAATTGTTATTTCAAATATCTGTTGCCAGGTTATGAAGTTAAATAAAGTATGCTATTTATTTTATAAAAGGATTTTATTGTTTCCAGTCATATTTCATTATAGCAATTCAGAATAATGTAATAATAAAAGATTAAGTGATGATAAAGCATGATAAAAATGTTTACATTTTTACATACACTATTTTTACTAAACCAGGAACATATTTTGTAATTGCAAAACGCAAATAAAGCCGTTTGAAAAATCTGGGGGTTAATATCTAGAGCAGTCCTCAGTGATCACACCTCAGCTCTTTCTTAAAATAAAGAATGACTCTCACTTTCTGTCTTGAAGAAGTTTCCACGTGCTTGTACCGCTTTAAAACCTGGTCGGGTTTGATGCTTTCTAATTTACTTATTACTGACTTCTACCTCTGTCTTAGATCTCAGACCTTTCCTCTATGTGATAACATCAGATCATATGCAAAATTCTATCTTGTATTATAATTAGACATAAGCTTCCTGTGGGAACTCAATCTTCCTTGCACCAATCCCTCACATTTGTATTTCTGGTGTCTACTCTAGTGTTCTACCACTGTGATGACAAGGTGGGAGGGGAATCAGGGTGTCAGACAGGAAGTGCATTGACAATTTCCCAGATGAACACTGCAGGTAGAGTTCACCAACTCGATTGAGTGAGCTGGGAAATACTCAACTGTCTTACTCGCATCTGGTTTCTAGTGCATTCTGGCATTCCTTACTTCATCAAGGAGTTTCCTAAGATGTCTAGTTCTTATAGCAATCAAAATCTATACGTATAATCCTTATTACAAGCCAAACCATACTCTGTTAGCACTAACTTTGTTTTCTTTTAGTACATCTTGCAACATTTTATTTAGGTAAAATGAAGCTGCTTATGATTATCATGAGAAAAGTTACACTTATTAGTCCTTATAGAAGCTTTCTAAGCAGTGCAAATTTAATTGTCTGATATTTCACATAAGACATTTTGAATATATTGGAAATAAATAAACATATGTATATAATAATAAAATGTGAAGTAAAGTCGGTAGGTATTTTTGAAATTAGATTATGATGTTGGCTCTGATTGAAATTGAAAATTACTTGATTCTAATTAAAATCAATAATTTAATTGGAAAATATAGTCAAATATTATTCATACATTGATAGGAGCATTATACATATGTTAAGATTGTGTGTGGAAAACCACTGTATCTTCATTTTAATTTTACTAAGAACCTGAAACGTTTTGAAAACAAGTACCTTTCTGAAAAATTTAAATGGCCAAGATTCTTCATAAGTAGCAAAGTCATTCATGATAACTAAGAAATGGAGAAACTATGACCGTTCAGAGAAGACTAAAGATACATGACATCTAACTGTAACATGTTACCCTGTATTGGGTCCCAGCGTGTAAGAGGTGTTCTCAAAACAATGAGAGGCATTTGAGATTAAGCCATATTGTAGTTAATGTTAATTCCCTAAATTTTATTTATTTATTTATTTATTTTTAGGTTTTTTTTTTTTTTTTTTTTTTTTGAAACAGGGTCTCGCTTTGTGGTTCAGGCTGGCCCTGAGCTCAGCCTCAAACTCACATCACAGAAATCCTCCTGCTTCTGTCTCCAGAGTGCTGGGATTACAGGCGTGAGCCACCATGCCCGGCACTGTGGTACGTGGTACTGGTTGCTGCTGGGGCGAGTCTCCACGCCCAGTTTTGTACCAGGTATACCAGGGATCAAACCCGGGCCCTTGTGCTTGCAAAACAGGTGCTGGAATCACTGAGCTAAATCCCCGGCCCCCTAAATTTTATTTTTGTGTTGTACCCTCACAGTCAAAAACAACAAAAAGGAATGGAGTGAATCAAATTTGAGGCAGTTTTTAGGTAAATGGGTGCACCTTGATATCATGCTGTTAAGTGAAATAAATCAGATGCACAGTTTAATATCACATTTTTTCTCTTTTGTGAGGAAATTGAAAAGGTAAATAAGAACCAAAAGGGATGATAGATACTGAAAAGTGGGAAGAAAGTGTTCGAATGGAAAGGGTAACAAAGAAGGGGAAAGGAAGGTGAGAGGGAAAAATAATAAAAGGAAAGTAAAAAGAAGGAAACAAAGCTTTTGTAAATAAGGAGAGAAAGAAAGGTTGAAGGGAGGGGGGGAGAAGGAAAGAAAGAAAAGGTAGTGATATGTCATCTACAACTTTCCCTCTGAAATGAGAATGACAAATACCTACAATCTCAGCACTCTGGAAGGCTGAGGCAGGATTGCAAATCCAGCCCCAACAGTGGCAATTAGGGATTTTTAGAAAGATCTTGCCTCAATAGTAAAATTTTATAACGGCTGGGATGTAGTTTAGGCTCTGAATTCCATCCCTAGTACAGAAAAAAGAAGAAAGAAAAACATAATAATAAACATAAAAGGCAGAAGGAAGGCTTGTTTACTCTTTTGCAACTTTTTGTGTGTTCAAAATTATTTCCATCTGTTTTTTTTAAAAAATAAATACTGAGATACTAATGATTTTCAGAAAAACTTCAGATAATGTTTTAACAAATGGAATAAAATATAGCAGCCTAATCTAGATTATGTTCTCCTGGTGTTCAATAATAAGCTAACTTCTTTGAATGAAGACATACATGTTTTAAACACTTAATTAATTTTAATAATCTCTGCAATTTTATTTAAGTTAAATTATAATTAGAGTGCAATTATTTTCATGGTTGCATTTTGTATACTACAGACAATTAATCTATTTAAACAATAGATTTGTTTTGTCATATCTAGAATGAGACAAATAATTCCTACTTCATAGATTATTATGATAATTAAGTGAATTTATGTATATAAAATATTAAAACATAGAGAACTGACAACACTCATTACATGACTGACCCATTTTTCTCTTCTAAATCTTTCTCCACTCTAATAATTTTAATTTTGATATATTCTGTTTTGAATTTTACTTGTTCATACATATTGTGCATTCATTAAATCTTTAGTGATATTTGATATTTAATGAAGTTTGACATACGTAGTGAGTCAATGTTTTCCTTTTTTTGCCTAAAATTTTAAGATAAAAACTTAACATATCATTCCATTATAATTCCTCTAATTCTTATATGCTATAAGAAAAATTTCTGACTACCATGATTTCATGAATATATATACACATGTAAAGTAGAAGAAAGCACAAAAGCAAGAGAAGATATGGCTCTCCACCTATTATTAGAATCAAAGCGTGATTTTCCTCACAGTCAAAGCTGCAGAGAGTGGATTAAGCATTTGGTAGGGCTCCTGATAGGCACTATTGAGAAGGGCCAGTGGCAGTAAGGACTAATGTCTCAAAATCTGTCTTACTCTTACTCTGAATGGATTTTTAACTAGAACCAGCATGTCTTATCCCATTGGACATCAGAAATGCTTGCTAATGTGTCAAGGGCCACACAGAGACTAATGACCCTCAGACTCTGTGAAGACAAAGAAATTCAGTGAGTGATACTGAACTTACAGTTGGGATGGAGGGTGGAGGAGAGCTGGGCTGCTGTCAACCCTGCTGGAAAGTTGCAGGAGATGTGATGACTTCCTGTATTCAGGGGAGGAATAGAGCACTCATGAGCCTCATCAGCTGTTTGAGAGGTTCAACTACACTCACAGCTGGAAGGTGTTTAAAGTTTTCAATTAGCAATAATTGCGCCTCGGATAAACCTCATCGGCTATGATACTGCCACTGTGCAAAGCTTGGAAGGTGTTTAAAGAGGGGTTTTGCAAAGGGGAAACAGACCAAGGTATGGAGGTTGGAAAGGGTACCAAAAAAAAGAATTCAGATATGCTATTCCACATAACTTTCCATGGGAACATAATTATGTACTGCAAACATGCCCTGATAAAAATTTAAAACAAAATTACACAGCCAACCTAAATCACCCAAAAATACCAAAAATTTCAAGTGATGAAGATAGATATGTTAATCTGAATTAATTTACAATGTATACATTGATCAAGACATTATATTATATGACATAAATGCCCAATTATTTGCCAATTAAAAATGCATTAACATATTAAATATGAAAGGGAGGAGATGTTTAACTGAAATTTCCATTCACCAAAACCGAACACTTGCCTGAAAAGCACTTACAGGCACTTCTTCCTGTGTGTCTCAAGACAGCTTCCCTGGAAGTTCCTTCTTCCAGCCACAAAAGTCCGCTGAAAATAACCGCACTTTCTGCCAGAGCCACTACCAACAGGCACATCAGGACCATGGACAGAAGCTCGGTCTTCAGGAAAACATTTACGGGATCATGTCCAGTGTTGTAGAGCAGGAACGGAATGGTGGGGTCGAGGCAGACTGATTAGTAGGTTGGGAACCCACGGTCTGTTCAATAAACTAATACGAACCTGTCAAAATTCTCTTGGGTTTGAAATTTGGGTTAAGGAGCACAATTTTTGCTGGCATTTTTGAGCTACCAACTCTGTTTGAACCAAGTATTTGTGAAAGCTGTGTTCGCTAATATCTGACTAGTTGTATTTACACTTATAAGCAATGTTGACTGAACACATAGCATTACATTTTTAGGTCCTATCTACTTAACAAAAACATGTGGAAATTATATTCAGCTTTTCTGTTTCCACAGGTGAATAGAGCACAGAAAACATGCTAGGATAAAATGCATAAAGATTAATTTATGTTTTAAGAAAAAAGTCCTAAGAAGTTAAAAAAAATCACCACTTTTTGGATGATCTTTTTCACACACTTCTGCTTTTGAGGAGGCCCACATACCTGTTGTGGATGAACTGTGTCTCCCTAAGATGTATATACTGAGGTGATGACTTTCACGGTGAAGGTATTAGGACATAGTGAAACTCTGGGGTAATCAAGCTGACTCAGTGAGCCAACATTGGTGGGAGCCTGATAGAGTAAGGCAGGCATGGTATCCTAGTGAGAGGAGCCACCGGGGAGCACGTTTCTTTTGGGTTTTCACTCTGTTTCCTTGCATTTCCCAGGAAGAGCTATTTAGGGACATGGAAATAAAGCTGCCTGTCAGAAAGGGAGTGCTTGTCTGACACCCAACTCTGATTTGGTGACAATGAATTTGTGTTTGTTAAACTGTCCAGTGCATTGCTTTGTTATGGCAGCCCAAACATCAAATGTAACCCTGAATGGAATTTTTTAAATTTCATGTACTCATACAATTAATATAGAATTGACACATATTGTGTTCTACAAAAGCCTTTGAGCTACAGAAGAAACCCAAACTGTTCATATTTTAAGGCAACCATAGCATTAAGAAAGAGTCACATGATGGCAAAATATATTATCTCTGGGTCTAGGCTTCTTTATATCAAATCTGAAAAGGAAGTCATGATATATTTTGAATATAATACAGATGCTCTGCCTTCAAAACAAGAATTCTGCACAATTACTTCAAAAATAAAATTCAGTTTTACTTATAAACTCAGTAACTATCATGACATGAATACATCATGCTTTCACTGTCATTCTAGCATGGATTTTTTTACAAATTATATTAACTGTTCTGCTGAAGTGGACATAGAACAATTCTCAATAGTATTTGATTATTTCCCAGTGACAAGGGCTGGCAAGTCTTCCTTCACCAGACAAAGCTGATCATATTCTCAAACCATCTCAAAAAAGAGAATCTCTGCATGCAATTGTACAATGAAAATAAAATTCACCATGTGAATCTTTACAAAGGAATATGAAAAGTAATTGAGTACAGTGTAATTCTTCAAGCTTATACAACAAAACAGTACTTGCTCCTGGACATCAAGATTGCTATTGAAAATCCTGTCTTCCATGAATAACTAAAGAGGGATCTATGAGCATCTATTCTCCAAGTATTACTGTTATTCTTGTACAAGAAGACTCCATTTTTAGATTATTTTATTACATTTACTCACAAGAGAATTCAAGTTACTAAAAAGACATCAAACACTATCAGATTGGGGGATATGTGCAAATGACACACACAATTAGAAAACAACTGCAGAGATAGAAAATAATTGAAAACATCAGACCTGCAATAAACATCATAGATGTTTATTTATTCAGATCATTATAGCTAAAATATTATAGGAACCTCTGGTATGAAATAAGGTGAAGAAGAGTTAGAAGATAGTCTATTTAACCACATCACCTATTTATGTTCACCTGATAGGTGTATTATTTTGTCTTCTTCAAAAGGTTATAAATTTTAGTCTACAGATAAATCTACTTGTTTGTAAGTTTGTACTACCTTTATCACAAAAAAAAATCTATTAGCATATTTTTCTTTCAAATTGGTATAGAAGTAAAACTATACAACTTGGCAGCACATTTTCCAATCAGTAAATTGAAGTTATTAATTAAAAATGAAAGATGTATAATTGAAATCCAGAGGCAATCATTGTTTTCATGCAAAGCTAAATGAGCTATTTCCAAAAGCAAGATAGTCAGTCCTCTGGTAGAAGCAGAGAGACACATACATTTTATTTTGATCTGTGCTTTTGCTATACTATGCTGGAGAGTTGGCTTTGAGATATTCAAAACTAACAATAAACTGGGAAGAAATTGGGTTGGTTTTATACATGAGATAAAATCAATTTAACAAAACTTCTTAAACTCACAGAGCTAAATAAAATGCTATCATAAAATGGCTACATCTTACTATTTATCAAAACAATGCATTCAATGTTAGACAAAATAAAGACTGCATGTGCCTTCCTATCATCCACTCATATTTATATGAACTATACTTTTTATTTAACCTGGGAAATTGAAGGAAAATAAAACATTCTTTTTAAAAAATGCAATGTTCAGTGGATACTATATAAATACATGTATGAAAGAGAAGATGTATATGTACACTATATAAATATATACACAATGAATAGGTAGAGTATATATATGTAGATGTAGATATATAATCTGCCTATAGCATATATATATTTATATGCTCCATGTGCTCAAAGCGATGGCCAGGAGCTTGCAGACATCTATTGGTACAGCGAACTGCTGAAGTGTGTCTACATTTCTTTCAGCCAAATCTGTGTATATGAATGAGAAAATTCTTTCTTATTCTGAAGAAAAACACAAATTACTTGACTTAAAGTTAAATTATTTTGGACTCAGAATTTTATATAGATTGATTTTTTCTTTTAATTCTAAGAGTTGCCCTTTGTGAAAAAAACATTAGGAGGAATGGTTAACACAGTGAATATGAGGATATACTGGCAATATTATGATGCTAACTGGAGTTAAACAGACACAGGGATCATTGTCTGACTGTGGGAGACCCAGACTGTCTTATGGCAGATATTATTTTGTGTAGAAGCAAAAAAAGAGAACTTGAATAATTGATTTTGTCTTCATTTGTTTAGTAACATTAAGCTGAATGGTAAGTTCCTGAAAGAGAGAAAGTGAGACAAAGAAAGCGAGAGAGAGAGAGAGAGAGAGAGAGAGAGAGAGAGAGAGAGAGAATATAGAATCTTTTAAGTAAAGAAAATATTTATTCATCAATGAGAATCTCAAATTCTTCCTACTAACATAATTCAACTCGTCAGGAGTCATTATGAAGAACCACCTATCATTTACAAATGAAAATGTGGTTATTAACTACTATTTTGGTGGTTTCATGGGAAGCGCTCGCATCCCTTTCCTAGACATGCACATGTAAAATGCTTCCATTGGACGTGTACAAATGACTCTTTGCTCCACGACTGGCTTTTTCACACAGAACTTCACTGCCACACTTTGGATCCCCAACTTTCCTGACAATTTATCCTTATCCTGGGTGAAGAAGGGCTCTTACTGCATTCATGATGGTAAATATAGCCCAAGATGATAAAAACAACCTAAACTGCAATTTAGCTATAAAGAAGAGAATTAGATACTAAATTTGGAAAATTTGCATATATGTTTAAATAGAAACAGTAAAGGATTTAGGGAGACCAACACTAGTCTTACTTGTTTACTTAAGAGCAAATGTCACTAGCATGAGGGAAATTGTAAGGTGCTTAGAAAAGTTTGAGGGCCCCAAGAAAACAGCCCAAATATGTCACCTGCATCCATAAATCTCTCCTGCCTGAGGCCAGGGTATGTCCCGGTTTCTGAACACTGTGTCCCACACATACAGAATGCTTATTCTCTCATGTTATTCTCAGTTATTCTGGCAAGAACACAAGGATTAATATTCTCCATAATTACAGCAATACCTTCATTCACAAATGTTTCTGAATAAGTAAACTAAACAAGTTGAAGACGTACAAAATATTAGTATGGTCACAGTGAAAGTGACATGCAAAACAATAATGGAAAGACATCCTAAAAAACCTCAGATATTTTCTCAGATATTTCAGTTGCAAAATGCAACTGGTCTCAATTTCTTCTGTTTTTATTTTGTTTTGTTTCATTTGTTTTTTGGTTTTTTGGGTTTTTAAAATGTTTTTATTGAAATCTTTATTGGTACATTACATATACACATCATAATTGCACTACACAATGGGGATTTGTACCAGTATAAGATATAACATAATTCTCATTTTTTCCCATAGCCCTACCCACCCTACTACCCCCCTATATACATAAAATTGGTTTCCTTTCTTTTTTGTTATAATCTCATTATTTTTTCCCCTTCACCCTATTTCACTTTGAGTATTTCCTATTAAGTCTTACTGAAAAACCAGCAGCTGGACACACAGAAGCAGTAGATAAAGTACTTTCAATTTGCTAATAATCTGTCACAATCTCTTCTAATGGAAAAAAAATCTAATTTTTTTTTTTTACTTTTTGTTTCACCACTGCCCCTTTCTAGCAGTATCTGGCTAGAGCAGCAAAAATTTTAAATTTCATGATATATAAATATAACAAACACATCTCAGTCTCTCTGTCTCTCACTATTTCTCTGTCTCTATCCCTCCCTCTCTCTCTCTCTCTCTATCTCTCCTCTGTCTCTGACTCTCTCTCTCTCTCTCTCTCTGGGTGTGTATGTGTGTGTCCTCAATAAAATACAAGGATGGTCTAACATGGTTCCACTCTGCATGCAGACATGTTAATCACTTAGTCTATCCACAAATCAATAATGAAGGCTTGAGACTCCTGTTTCTCTACTCTCTCTGACATAGCTTGAAAGCTGAGGACACAAGGAAAGTGGCCCTGGTCAACTCCTGGGAAATGAGCTGCCCCTCCAGTCCACGCAGACCTCTGTAAGAAGTCCCACAGGCCCTGACTTCTGAGACCCATCCACCAGCCCTTTCTGGATCAGGGTTCTCTATGTTGCCAGCTCCACAAAATGCCCAACCTTTGACTCTATTCTCTTTCTTTGGCAGCCACTTGGAAACAGATTTTTCATATAAACCCCCTTTCTGGCCCATCCTCTTGCTTGGTGTCTGGACCAAGGTCCCACCTTGGTTTGTAGGGATTCTGACAAGAAGATTTGGCCTTACAACTCTGGAAAATCCCCCACAATTCCTGATGTCCCAAATGTCCTTTAATATTTTAAACATGCCATGCACCTAGCCCGCATGGGCCACCTTGTGCTGCAGACAGCATTCTCTGTGCTTTTGCACTTCACCTGCATTTTTCTCCATAAAACCCAGCTTCCTGGTTCAGTGCCAAAAGGAAAGGAGTACAGAAGAGAAGCGGAAGTTCTCTCTGAGCTCTTTCTGCCTCTCCACCGCAGAGCCTGCCACTTCCTCTTCTATCAGCGATCCCTGAAGCTGTTGCTTGGTTAGATCCCCGGTGCTCACAGCTCTTCGCTGCTGTGGGGCTCAGTCTATGGCTGGATGCAAGGAACAGAAGACACGAACCTCAGCGAGAATCGCGAGGTTTACATTTCTTCTAAAACATGATGCTTCCTATTCTACACACTGATTTACGACTGTAAACAAGCAGCTCATTCATGTTGCCATCAAATTAGGCATATATATATATATATGTATATATATGTATATATATGCATATATATATGTGTGTGTGTGTGTATATATATATATATATATATATACAGTGTCTTGCTTTGCAATTCCTTCTGGCCCTCAGTTCACTATGTAGCCCAGGCTAGCCTGGAGCTCACAACAATCCTCCTGCCTCCCTAGTGATGGCATTATAGGCATAAGCCACCACGCCCAGCACTGTGGTATGTGGTACTGATGGCTGGTGGGTGAGTCTCCACACCCGGCATTGGGGTATGTGGTTGCTGGGAATCGAACTCAGGCCCTTGCCCTTGCAAGACAGGCACCGGAACCACTGAGCTAAATTCTCAGCCAATACAATTTTTTTTTTCTACTAATTAAGTCTATATTATATCCTGATACTTTCACTAGTTTTCAGTTTTTATGCTTAAGAATAATTAGTAATTCTCACTCTTCAAATACATCTATTTATTTCATTTTTATGATTAATGAATATACCACTTTAACACTTTCTTAAACCCCAAATATTTTCCTTCATGCTTTTCTGATTCTCAGTTCTTTTCATATTAAAGAGGCTTCACAGTGATGAACAGCAGTTATAATATTGCTGCATTTTGGAAATTCCACCTCCAACATGTTCACACAAACTGTCTGCTGTTAATACACCAGCGAACACCTGCTTGTTCACGTCAAGACTCCCATCTTTTTTGTACGATTTTAATCAACATTTTTCAAATTTATTAAATGCTATTCAGTCACCAATTTTATGAAACACCCAAGCTGTGCTATTCACTTATACCCACAAATTTAAAATACTTCTTAATTATAAGTCTGTCCATTTTGATACTCTGTATAAATCCTGTGCCCTTCAGCTTAGTGTAAATTAGGAAAATAAAAATTGCTGATATAAGACAAACACTTCCTGGCCCAAGATGACTTATATACTTACTGGATTAGGCAGGATTCTCCAGAGAAACAGAATTAATGGGCTGTGTATATATAGAGAGACTTATTTTAAGTAGTCAGCTCACAGGCCCTGCTGAGGAATGAGGACGGAATATGTAAAACCCCTTCAGGGCAGGCCAGCAGGCTGAAGACTAGGGGAAGAAGTCCAGCCAAAGTGAAGGGGTGCACGATCAAAAAACTGAAGAAGTAAACAGCCACCCTGCTGACAAGACTCCTGCAGCTCCTGAGTTGTCCAGATAGGTCTGTGGAGGCCTCTTCCAATTGTATGAGGCTCACTTTTAGGGTGGTGAGCTTTATCCAGTGTCGCTATATAAATGCCAGTGACACCCACAAAGTGTGTCTGCAGAAACAGTCAGTGTTGTGTTTGAAAAGCCAGCTACCACCATGGCCCCAAACCCAGTAGACGTGTAACATAACCCAGCACCCTTGTGCTCCTCTGAAACTCTTAGCATTTAGAGTACGAATTATACAGATTACATAGTAAATAATTACAATCATATGTCTGCCTATCTTTGTTGTTCAAATAGTGAAAGATAGAAAACATAACCAACTAGTTTATGCTCACAGCCCTCCCACAGCAAAGATCCTTTGCACCCAGGACCAATTGCTTGCAGTTCATAGAGTGAAGTTATTTTGCAAGTGCCATTTACATCTACTACCCTGGACATGGTCGTGTGTGTGTGTGTGTGTGTGTGTGTGTGTGCACTTGCACACGTGCATGTGTGTATGCAGACAAGCACCAACTGTGCCATGGGAGACAGAGGTGAAGATCTGTGCTGTGTTCTTGTCTATTTCTTTCAAAGAAGAGGTCCCATACATCAGCAGCCGCTGTTGGAAAGTCGACATTTAAGAGATGAACGAACACTTTTGGAATTCACACTGGACTATGTTCATAAAATGGGGCTACTTTAAATTTTTTAAATTACCATTTCCAGTCTAGGTAAAAATACAAGAAATAAGTGATTCAAACAGTCAACAATATAGATAGGGTAGTATTGGGTAAAACCATGATTCAGAAGATGAAAATGCACTAAGAAAACCCAATATTATGTAACATGGTCATTTATGTACATATATATCTGTATATATATGAATATATAAATATATAAAATATAGAGATATATGTGCATACAAATGAATGTTTTTCAGTCATTAATTTAATTATTGATATCAGTAGATTTCCTTTACTTTGGGACTTCTTTCTCCTGTGGTATAAATTCTGTGTTCCATGAAACTGTATGGTACTGTTTAACTTGTAGGACTCATGACACCAAGCTGGGCACTTACCAGACAGAGATTCTCAGTGTGAGGACATTATACAGGCACTTATGAAAAGGAAAAGTTGACATACTCAGGCTTCAAGTTTCTCAGCCTTTGAAGACTACCATGGCTGTATTTTACTGGCCTAATTACAGAAGCAAACCAAATATTGCAGTAGTGTAATCCCACCAATAAAGATATAGGTCTGTTATTTCAGTAGGGCCAAATGTGACCTCAGATTAAAATAGGACTCTTGAAGTTGTAAACTTTGTACTTTGTCATTACACCAAAAATGGTTAAAATTATCCTATTGGCATATTTACTTATATGTGTGACTCCTACTTAAGTGACTGGTAACCTCTATTTCTCTCTTTGTCCCAGAAGAGTTGGTTTCTTCTTTTCAGAGATATGTGTCACTTAAAAAGAATCGACAGTGTAGCTAACATTTTTTTATAATTCTAATAGTTAAGATGTCCTTAGTGAGGGGCTCATACTATTTGGGGAAGGAAGGGTATTTGGCAGTAGCAGCATGGAGCTCCTTAATTTTTTGGAAAGCATATGTTATCTCAAGACCATTTGTTGCTTTTAAAAACACACAGGTGTGCATATGTCTCCAGTTAGGAAATATTCATAAGCTATTGCCTGCAATTTCAGCGACTTCATGGACGCTCTGGGGCCGAGGGACCCTGTTTAAACATGGCTGACAAATATTTAATTATCTCATCGTCAAATATATTTCAATGACTTCCTTGGGCCTTACTATAGCAGCGATGAAAACACGAGTGTGCGTCTGAGATCTCCATGGACATACTTCTTCATGATCTACCAGTAAATGCACAAGCCGATTAAGCCCGTAATACCACGAGGCAAAACTCAAGTCAGGGAATGGGTCGGATAAATCGTGCCACAGAACAGCTTGACAGGGGAGAGATTTTAAAATTTAGATTTCAAATAAATATTAGTCTTGGGCATACAAAGGCCCTTTCTACATGGGGTAAAAGAGCTTTGCATTCTGTGCAATAGAGTCTGTAGGTCTCTGCTCAAGTAATTAGTCCCCAGGGCGTCCTGGGATTCAGGCTCCAGCTGTGAAGGCTGATGAGATGGTGGTTGGTGTGGAGTTCCCCGCCCCAGCATTAAGCAGTTAACCTGTAACAGGGCACTGGAGAAGCTGCACACATAAACGGAGGTGAAGAACAACTTAAACTTAATTATCACTTCTTTTATCCACAAAAAGGGATGAAAGAAAAAAAGCACGTTAGATCTGTTGTTCAGTCCTTCTCTGATGAAGCATGCTTAAAAAATAGATGCAAGAAAAGATAAAAGTTAACATCTCTACCGTAATCAAAGCTGTGTTGTTGCTTTATATGTACGGGCAGATTTCTGAAAATATTAGACCTATAAAAAGACCAAATGCTCATAAAACATCACCTTTTGTCTCTCATATTAACAACACTTGCATGAAAATTTCTTATTTGTGAATATGTAGAGTAGCAGAGGTGACCTTACTAAGTTCTACATTTCAGACGTGAAATTTTAACATGGTTCTTTGCCTACCATGGCTTAGGAGTGAGCACTTCAAACTTTAGAAATTGATTATCTATACATAAGGTATTAAATTTGTTACAGTTTACAAGAAATATTCTGCCCCAAAGATGCATATAGTCACAGTCAGTTCCAAACAGATTGCAGCACACTCTTATCAAAACATAAAAGTTAAAACATTAAAGTTTCAGTTAAAGTTACAATATGTGTAATGAAAATTGAATATCATTGTTCTAAAATATTTACTAGATGAATGAGCAAATCAAAGGTTTAAAATATGAAAATTCAAAATTATGACAACTCAGATTTAAATATTGGGAGTGCTCTACATTTATACTTAAAAATAACTTTTATTTTTAAACAGGAATATTTAAGTAAATTAAATTCTAAATGTAAGATACAAGAGGAAAAATGAGACGTTTAAGAAACATACATATTTAAAGACAATGAATTACAATTTAGGGAACTGACAACCCACAAACAAAAAGAGAAAGATGACTCTAAGATTATACAGAGAGCACATTTGATTTGATAGGTACACTACTTTTAGAAAAGCGTGGCCCCTGGCCCATAGGAGTGATGATATATATGGATAGATAATAGCATAAAATGATATAGAGATAAAAATAAAAAAAATTGAAAATAATGAGAGACAGAATTTATCAATAGATGAAAAATAGAAATGCATTGTAAAAAGGTCACAGAATATCAAAAGGTATAGTCACATCACCAAAGATGGTTACAAATTTATAGCTCATTATACTTACTTGTGTGTGTGTAGGTGGTATGTGTATGTGGTGTAGATTGTCTACATTTTTACATGTGAGAATCCATATGTGCACAGAGAGAGACTCCATATCAGTATCAGAAAGATAACCTACAATAACTACAAATGCCCTTAAAGGAAAAGGTTGGAAGAAGTGAATCATATTTTATTTCATAGTGTAGGTGGCAATATATGATGGTTTCTTTTATTTTCTTTCACAAAAAAGGTACATTAACAGAAAGTAGACCTAAAAATTAACCTAAATTAGTTAACAATATTTTATATTATTAGAGGCCAGGTTGGAATTATTGATTGTCATTATTATATACGTAGTTGATCCAGTGCCCATAGAATCACTGGCAATATCTTTAAAACCAATTTGAGAAATCTATGACTTAGTAAAAACATATGCAGTAAAATAATAGCTGCCCTTTATTTTTCAAATATCCAGAGAAAACCCTAAATCTGAAACGTCAATTGTCATTTTTCTCAGTGACAGACCTGACCTGCCTCATGATGTGCAGAATGGAAATGTGAAGTTCATCAAGGTAAATTTCATAAAATAATCCTATAATACAAGAAAATTGCCTGCTGAAATTGAGGCCAAAGGCCAGACATAAAATTCTGTGTCTTACAGAGAAAAAACAGAAAGCATTCAGCTGTTAGCTGCTAGATAATTGCCTTATAAATGGCTTCGTGTTTAAAAATAGTGACCTTTGTAAGAAGTAGGTCAGAAGACACTCCTTCCAGACGATCTCTCCTGTTCCAGCCAGAAAGGCCGTTCTGGTCTCTGAAGACACTGGTAAAGTCTGTGAGAATCACCAGGTTTGGAGGTGGCTTCAAGGAAAAGGAGCAAGGAGAGGAAAAAGTGAAATTTCAATTGTATCCATCTCAAGAACCAAGGCAAAGTGCCATATTTTAGGCCCAATTTCATAGACATGAAAATAATTTGGAATATGTTTCTGATGAAACATATGTTTCTCCCTCCCTCCCTCCCCTCCTTTCTCCTCCCCTCCTCTAGTCTCCCTCCCTCCCTCCCTCTCTCTCTCTCTCTCTCTCTCTCTTCTTCCACATCTTCCACTTACAGTATTTAAGGCAGAGGAGAATCCAGATGTGTTAGGAACCCCTGTCAGGTGAGGTACTGCAGAACTCTGTAATCCTTTTGTAACAAGATTTTGGAATAGTGATGACATCATTTGTACAAGAAAGTTTAATCACTAGATATATTTATATTTAGTTCATGTTAGGAATTCAAAATAAGGGAAATTCATGCTTGATTGCTAGATTCCCCATTAAAACTGTACACTGGTTAGATTTTTATCAGATATAATAAGATTTTTATCAGATATAATATTATATATAGTATATATTATATATGATTATATTAATTATAATTCTATATTATATACATTATATTATAAAATATATTTTATATCTTTTTAAAAATGTTTATTTATCTGTTGATTATGCTGCACTGGAGAGTGAACCCAAATCCTTCACTTTGAGCTACCTCGTCAGGGCACTTTTATTTTTATTTTGAGACAGGGTGTTTCTGAGTTGTCATATTTCCCAGGTGGTGTCAAGCTTGGGATCCTCCTTCCTCAGTCTCCCAGAGTTCTGAAAATATCATAGCAGGGGACAGCACCAAGCCCATTAAACCTTCCTTTTCCTATCTTTTTGATGCTGCCAGCACTCTTTCCTGCAAGTAGTCTTGTTAGTAGACCTCGGAGTGGTAGTAGATGCTCCTTTGGTGTAAGTTCTATTATAGAATTCAGCGAGAGCTCTCCAGATCAATGTTTGTTCTGATTCTTTGTTTGTCAGTTTTCTCAGGCCATCTTCAACTCTTTGTGCTTAAGAAAGACAAGGCACAGTCTGAAAAGTTCCATCCTTGGGTTTATTCAGTTGTTACCTCTGGTCTTCATCTGCTTGGGAAATAGAGGTCAGTAATTCTGGTACATGGATGGGCAGCTGTGGTAACTTCAGACCAATTTTTGAAAGTGTCTCAACACCATTCACTGGAACAGTAGACTTTTGGAAATCATTCTGCAGAAATTAGTTCCTGCATAGGTCGAGGAGGTTCGGAGAAGGGACTCAATCTATGTAAATGGTGGTGCAGTTAAGGAAGGATGGTTTCTAGGAGACAGGAAATGTTTGAGATGATTCTAAATGAGTTGTTTATATTCTTGGGCTTTTGTTAGAACATATTTAGGGAACTTTTATCGGATTCAGGATTTCTTTTAGGAGTTCAGAGTAAATAGCCCAACCAGTGCTTGCTTGGCATCTCTCCTCTTCTTTTCTAGGGCTCTTGTAATTGCATTTCCCCTGCAAGGTCACATGCTTCTCAGAATGGTCACTGATGTGACATATAATTCTTATTCAACTGGGTGAGATAACTACATGGGTTCATGTTACAGTGAGAAAAAACCCTGCAGCAGACACTGAACAAAGCACAAACCGAGAGCTGCCATTACTGAGAGAGAATCACTTTCATGAACACATACATGCACACCCACATGCACACTCAGGCACTGCAGTCTTTACATCATTATATCATGAAATGGTATTCTGGGTCTTGGTTATTTCTTTAACTATATGTAACTAATACTCAGAAGCTATTTCTCCATGATGTATAAAAGTGGAAAAGTCCTATATCCGAGACATTTTTTGGACAGCCAAGACTAAGAATTTCATTATTAATTTTTTCTGATGGTTGCAGACAGAATTTATTTCCAATTTAACAGAACATACATTGAGGTTAGTCTCTGAATCCAGTCAGAAAGTGATGTCTTCATGCCTGTAAGCCCAGCATACAGGAGGCTGAGGCAGGAGGACAGCCATGAGTTTAGGGCCAGCCTAGGCAACATAGTGAGTTCAAAACCAACCTGGATAATGAGACCTGGTTTCAAAAACATGATGTCTGGGTCAAATCTAATCTCCAACATGATTTCCTAATAGTACTTAACAGCACAAAACAACAAGAAAACAATAAATACATCCTGAATTCAATAAACTGAAAGAAAAGTATGTGATGAAAATAAAGTATTATAGATTAGAAGTATATTATATAAATTCAAATTGCAAAAGCATATTGTTACTACTTTTTAAATAGGATATGAATTTTAGACAAATAATAAATCTGTTATGTATTTTTCAATGCATGTATCACCCTTTTGTTACTTGAATATGGGTTACTTTGTATGGTTCATGGAATACAGTTAATTTTTAATAATAAAACAGTTATCATTTGAAAAACAAAAGAAAATTAAGTACTCTGCCATATCAAGTTTTTTGTTTTTAGTTTACAACACACAAAATCTCTAGACTAAGGCAATGCATTCAGGCCTTTACCATACCAAAGACCTAGACCTTATGTACTTTAGGACTATCATCTGCATATCCCTACCAAAGCTCACAGTGAAATTTAGTCCTGAGTATAAGGAATGAAGAGATGGGCTTAGGTACAAATCTGAAGAGGTGATTTGGTTGTAAGGTTGAGTGGACCCATTCATGGAATAAAGGGCTGCTTTGAGAATGGGTGTGTTATGAAAAGCCAACTCCGCACACGATGTCCTCTCCACATGACACACAGAACAGGATCTCACCAGAAGGGTAACAGAAGCCCACATCACACTTGGCATCCTTTCATTGTCAGAACTGTGAGACAAGTAAACTTCTGTGCTTTATAAAGTACCTGACCCTTGAGGATCAGTAATAGCAACAGAATGGACTAAGAGATTTAAGGTAACATTCAACTTCAGTCTGAATTAAATACTCTCATGAACTCTTCTCAGACCTCCCTTCCCAGAGTAAGAATTCACTTCCTGGGACAGTGACCATGAGGGCTCCATACAGCCCTGAGGACCTAGGGAAATGTCAGCTGCTGCTCAGGGTGTGCTCGGCTTCAATGAACAGATAACTAAGTTCCTTGGAAGATATCTGTGGAATTTTCAAATTCTAAGCACTTCCCCCACACTTTTTACTATTAGCAGGAAGTAGATATCATTTTCTCCACCAACACTTTCCTCCACCTGTACTTTTTCCTCCACCCATACTTTTTCTTCTTCCAGAAAGTGGTGAAATTTAGTGGTTATATTTTCTTAAATTTTTATCTCTTCTTCAAGGACTAAGTCTTCTTTTTCCTATAGAATTGTGAAAAGTGACTGTAAAAGTTTTCCTTCAACCAAAGCATTTACAGAAAATACTTTATATTTTAAAATACTCTGATTGTGGGTATTTGATGCTCAACATTCTCAGTTTCAAGTATTTGTGAGATACTCTGAGGGATCATAATATATAAATTCTTCTACAGCACATATGGGTATCTCTTAGGTCTACCAGGACTAAATGGTTTATCCAGCATTTGAACCCATGGTCAAAGGGACTCAATATGAAAGTTGTTTCATCTGCTACAGTTTCTTATTACACACTTAATAATTTGTTAACATTATATTAAAAAATACACCTTTTCCCTTTACTTTAAAATGTCCCCCAAATGATATCTACTTCCTGTTAATAATAAAATATTCATGTATTTTTTTAAATGTAAGACACTGATGTTTCTAAAGCAATAAACACATGGCAAAAATATAATGGGAATACTGACAAATTTAACAACAGCGTAAGAAATTTCATTGTATTTTACGTCAAAAATTCATTAAAAATTTTAATAAAAGATTTTTCTTACTAATAAGAAATAAATAATTGCATAAAATAAATGATTCTCAACAAAATTGAATATATGTATAGATTTCTATCAACAGGCTGATTCTCACAAATTTGATTATTCTCACTTTCTTTCATATATATTATTCCAAATGTTGTTTAGCCATAAGTAAACACTCATCCAATACTTTGGTAATGTTCTCATTTTCTTCCCATTCCTTTAAATGGATATGATAAGAAGAAACACTGTCAACTATTCCACTTATTCTGGAAAATAATGTGAAAACCACTTGATTTGAGCAGTGCAGACTCCAGCAAAGTGAAAAACATCTTTCCAGTACACTTGGGGCTCAGGTTTGAGGACAGGAAACAAATCAGTAACCCGAAAACATTTTCATGGTACAGGTGAGCTGACACTAAGACACTTGAACAGTGTGGAGTCAGCAACTATAGATCAGGGGAAGAGGATCTGCTATTCCTGATCTCTTTCTCATAGTCACCTTGGTTGGAAGGTGAACACAGAAAGAAGCTGAAGCATCGAGAACTCATAGGCTGGCTGGGCAGAACACATGAGACTGTGGCTGTTGTTAAAGTGGCCACGGGGCCAGATCCCAAGCCCTGTGCTCTCCAACCAGCAGATTTCCTTAGAGAGAGAGCTGTCCAGGAAGTGATTTATTGGATAAATACTTTATACAATACTGGAAGCATCAAGAAAGGAAGAGAAAGAATAAAAGTGAAAGTCCACAGAATATGAGGGAAACGATGACCTGCTTCACTTCTGTCCTTATATTACTCTATATCGGCAAAAATTAGCATCATGCTCTGTGCAAAGGAAAGTTGAAGACAGCTTTTATTACACAACAAGACAACTAACTGCCCTGGAGTTTAGAGTTAGCTGTACGCAGGCAAGTCATTGTCCTTTAAGGACCCCAAGCAACATGTCTCATCCCCTTCCTTACTGGTGCAGCAGAGGTGAACCTCTACCTGTAGCTACTCAGTTTCTAGATCCAGCCATGTCTGAGATCAATATGGCTTGGAAACTTTTAACTTACATAAGTAAAACTGTGTTTTTTGACTCCAGCTAATTTAAGTTGTTTTTCTGCCATTTTAACTGAAGAATTCTTGAATGTACAAAATAACATTTAGAAACATATCCACAAAGCAAACAGAAGGATTGATTGAAGTTGCTAAATAAATCCCGAGTCTAAGATTAGTTCACAAGTTTATATTTTAATTAGTTGGACTTTCATTTTCTTTAGAGTGAATTTCTTCGACAGCTGTTGGTATGGTTTCACAATTCCAGTCAAATAAGAATAAAGTTAAAACACTTTTTTATAGACTTTTAGCTTGAGGTTAGTCACCTACAAAGTAAGAAATCTCTACTGTTGTTAACATATCTAGCTAAAATTTAAGGGAAAAAAAATCAGTGACATTTGAAAGATTCAACACAGAATTAAGGTCATTGAACAAATCTCTCAGAAATCTGGACAGATGGGCAAATACAGATAATCGCAGTCTTGATCAGCTTACTCGGAGCAGAAATAGCTGCCACCAGTACTTGGTAGAAACCTTTCATGGGTCATGTTGGTAAAGTGTTGGAAGTGGAGTGTGGAATAGCTTGAGAACTAAAACTCCGATGAAAGCCAACTTAGAGGGGTCATTTCATTGTCCTAGGTGTTCACCCCCAAAATGAGAGAATCATTCTCTTATGTCTGGGTCCAGGAAGAGTAACAGTTTGAAATATATCCAGATAAAATGCAGACATTTTGAAATAAGTCTTTACCTATCTCCACAACAAGAGTTCTGCTTTCCAGGGTAAAGTGTCAAGCCTGTCCGACATGGAAGAGAAGTAGCTTGTCAACTCCAGACCCCCTGTCAGTTCTGTGTCATAATGGGAGAAAAGAATCAAAAGGTTCTGTGTGAAGTCCTCGTGACTTAAACCTACTAAAATCGTAGATTCAAATTTCAAATTAGAGCACAGTTCCCCTTTTCAACTAGCCTCCAGAAGAAGAATAGTGGGTTAGATCTGAAATAGATCACATGTAAGATGGAGTTTTTAGGTAAAAAACAAAGAACAACAACAAAAAAAACCCCAAAAAGCAATAGTGCAGGGGAAAAAAAAAAGCCAAATAAGGTAAACAAAGCCTCTAGTGCTTACATTTATTGTGTGTTTGCTTTTCATTACTGTTACAAAATTCAGTGGACAGGATCAACTGAAAAAGAGAAAGCATTTGCTTTGCCATATAGTTTCAGCCTCTGACTAATTAGCCCAGCTTTGGCACACGGAGCAAGGCAGTGTGTACATCACAGTGAGATCTGTCCTCACACTTCAGCTGCTGGGCCATCCTACAATCTCTGCTCATGGGTAGAACCACTGACATGTTCAAAGCTAAAAGCTCTTTACCAGAAATCAGGCTGACTTTGGAAATGGGATGGGTATTACAACGAAAATCACCAGTGAGTTCAAAGACATTCACCCTGAATTACAAAAACATAACAAAAAAAATTTTAACAAGAAAATTATATGCAAGAGCTGTCAGACAATTAATTATACAAGCTATAAAGAAAATGTGAGAAGGAAAAAGGAAAATAAATTTGAAATAGTAACAGCTGAATATTTTCAAAATAATGTTTTGGTATGCAAAAGTCATTTAATGTGAACTTATTGATAACATCATGAAGATATATCTGATGATTATATTGATAGCAAAATAAAAATCTGACAAAGTTCGACAACAAGCCATTACAAAAAGTCTCAGAAAAATAGGAATAGAGAGAATATGATAATGTTGAAAAAAAGAATGTATAAAATGCTGTTCAGTTAATTTTATAGTTACTGTGAGAAGTTAGATGCCTTTCCCCCAAAATCAGATCAACCTGAGGCTATCTCCTCTCAACAGGCTTCACTGAAATAATGCCAGATGCTGTGTGTGATACAATGAGATAAGAACAGGGAACTGAGGTGTGAAGGAGGGGAAAGAAGGAAGAAAACTCTGGTGATGGCTGAGGTAGAGTGCCAGGCAGACTGGCGGTGAGATACACTCAGGGGGTAGCATCTGGTTTTCCCAGGGCCTCGCCTCGCTCCTTTTCTCCTCTGGCACCATTCTGCTTCCAAGACACTGTGACATAGCAGCTTGGTGTCACCATGGCTTTCCACAGTGACATTTCTCCCTCAGTGCCAGCTAACCATGAAAATGGGTGACCAGTTAAACCTCTCCAACTTTAAATTCTGAGGCTTGGTATTGTGTTTCCCAGAAGAGAAATCTGACTAATATATTGTTTTCCATACAAAGTCTGGTGAATCATTTACATAAAAAATTCCAGAGTTCAAAAATTTTCCCAGATATAATAAATAATTTTAGCAAGATGGCAGGACACAGCTTGCTACACAAAAGTTAGCCATTTTCCATATAGCAATAAGGGGAAACACATAATGTCTATATATATATATATATATGGAGAGAGAGAGAGAGAGAGTAGGCCTGTTTAGACAACAAGAACAGCATGGACTGGGTGGTTTTCTTGTAGTGCTGAGGACTAAAAATCTAATAACTAGTTGTTGACAGATTTGATTTCTTCTAGTAACCTCTTCCTGTCCCCTGAATACCCATCTTCTAGTGAGAAGTGTGTTTGCCACAGCCCTTGCTCCATGTGAATACAATCTTACTGTCTTTTTTTCTGAAACAAATCCCTACAGGATTAGGCTAATTATCATTTCATGTAATTTTAATTACCTCCTTTAAGGTTCTATCTGCAAATACAGTAGCATTGAAAACTAAGGTTTTAACCTAAGAATTGGAGAGTAAGAAATTTGATTCAAAACAAGTATGATATTAGTACAATAAAGGTGAAAAACAAGTAGAAAACTAGGAAAATACCTCAAAAATCTATGGGAAGAAAATAAAAAACCCTATTGAAAGAAGTGATAAATTAATGGAGAAGTGCTCCTGGAAAAAAGATGCAATGTTGTTAAAATGTTAAATTGTTAAAATGTTAATTTGCCTAACTTGATCTATAGATCCATCCCAATACCAATCAAAATGGCAGGAAAATACTTTCTAAATATTTGCAGTTGATTCTACGGTTTGATTGAAAAGTAAGAGACCCTGAAGAACCAGCACACTAATAGACAAGAACTTGAGAACTAACACTATTGGACTGTAGTATTGACCCTAAAGCTATAGTAATTAAGATTTAAGAACAAATAGACAAGCCAAGCAACATGACAGAATAGAGCCCAATCAAGATCCATAAGTAGAGTTCACTGATTTCTACCAAAGTAGATAAGGCAAATCAAAGAAAGTGTCTCCAAAATAAATGGCAGTAAAATAACTGGATATTTGTATATCAAAACAATAGCCTTTAGGTATAAACATTTTCTTTTTTGGGGGTTTTTGGAGACAGGGTCTCGCTTTGTGGTTCAGGCTGGCCCTGAGCTCAGCCTCAAACTCACATCATAATCCTCCTGCCTCTGCCTCCCGAGTGCTGGGATCACAGGCGTGAGCCACCACGCCTGGCACTGTGGCATGCGGTACTGGTTGCTGCTGGGTGTGGGTCTCCATGCCCAGTATTGTTATGTGGTTACCGGGGAATCGAACCCGGGTCCTTGCGCTTGCGAGACAGGCGCCGGAACCACTGAGCTAACTCCCCGGCCCCTATAAACATTTTCTTGACAGATACAATTTAACAAGTAGTACAGAGAGTTCCCAAATACAGCTCTTTCCTATGCACATTTTATACTGTTATTACCATTTTACATCATATATTGTATGATCCATTTTAGAATCTGACACCAATACCTTGTCATTAAGCAAAGTCCACGACATATATCGAAGTTCATTCTGTCTTTTATGATTCTATAAATTTTGACAAATGTGAAATTCTATGTATCTACCAATACTGATTCTACAGAGTAGACTCATTAGTCTAAAACTAAAAAGACTTCTCTAAGATTTTATCTTTTTATACTTTTTTCCCTCCTAGTCAGCTGCTGATAACCACTGATCCTATTTCCATGATGACTTTTCTATTGAATAATACAACATTCTGGCTTCCTACATAGTTAAGTTTTCTTTAAAAATTTCTTGATGAATTTTTTATGGCCTTGTAGCTCATTTTTGAATGTTGACTGGAGCTTTGCTACATGGAAGCACTATAGTTAAACATATACACAGACACATCGTGTACTGTAGTTTACCATAGGACCTTGGACAGATTACTTACTTGCACTTTACCACAGTTTATTCAATTGTGATTGAATATGTAATATGAATATATAGTTTCTTATTTATTATGAAAATTGACCTTAGGAATAAGACTGTTATATATGTTAATTTTTTTAAATTAATGACCCTCAGCTGCTATTTGTGTATTCTCCACATCACAGCCATCTCCTACTTATGCAAGGCTGATGATGAATGAGGAGTTCTTGCAAATGAAATTTATTAAAAAGAGAAAACTCACTTTCAGGAGATGGAAACAGTAAGGAGGTGATTGTATCATGTACCAGGGGCTGCACAGATAAGAAATGGTCTCTTGCAGAAAAAGTGACATTGGAGCAGGCATCCGGAAAGCACATTATAATAATTCTTCTTTCATCCAGCGTCTTTATCATCATGTGAAAAGTGGTCTTCTGATTACAATTCATTTCAAAGGTAATTCCGTAATGAATATGTATTTGCCCCTTACCTGACAACTATGTAGAGCCTCATTGTCTAAAACACTCTTTATTTGAATCTCGCCATCTATTTTTGCTTCCTAAGAAAGAACACTGTGTCTTTTGACATGCAGGTGTACCTGACTTCAACCATATTATTCTTGCAGTGTCTCGGTTGGGGGTGCCAGAGATTTATAGCAAAGTCAGAACACTATTATTAGATCTGTTACAGTTTTCGAAGAGCACCATGAGACTGAAGGTAAAAAGAATAAAAGCTATATTGCTTTCTTATACACATTTCTTCTTCTAAAAGATGATGGCTGGTGATCTTTTTCATTCATTCACAATAAATTTTTATGTCCAGACTAACTGTCAGAGTAATAAATTGCTTCAGATAAAAGGAATATATATTAGGATTTGGGAAAATGTATACTTATATTTGAGAAAAATAGAACAACTTTTAAATGTCATAGTTCCCATTTCTAAATTGTGCAAGTAAATAGAGAATTACTTGCTACCAACAATGTGCAAGTAATCAGTCTACAAAGCATTTAAAATCTTCTATCTGTAGAATCAAGATGAGGCTAGAGTATAACACATATTATGCATCATTTCCTACTCTCAATGTAGACACTACTCTTATGAGACTTCATCCAATTACTTTAACCGTAGTACTATGTTGTAAAATATCATAATTTCTCATTGAGTGTTTTAGACCCAGGACCTCTGGTGATTGATGGAGACAGAAAGGGAACAGATGTAATTCTTTGCAAAATGTGGTCCATTCATTTAATTAGGGATCATTTAATTTAGCTTCTTTCTCTCAATGAGGGAAATCCCTGAGGCACAGGGAGGTTGTTTTGTTCAAGATCATGTACCTACATTCTAATAACTAGAAAGAAAGCTTTTCTTCAAATCCAATCCCAGTTTAAGTTTCTTGCTCTGTCTCTCTCTCCCCCTCAATTTTTATGACATGAATAAATAACATTTTAATTCTCAGTGGCATATAGATGAACTGTTCAAAAACCCTAGACTATATTTGTGTATCTGTTGAGGGAATTCTCATCGAAAAGGTTTCAGTGAAAAATTTCTCGGTTCATCAACATTTCTTTCTTCTAATTGTTTGCTGAAACAAAGACTTCCCAGTAAATATCAACAACACAGGTTAAAGAGGAGGATCATAGCTTCTTCTGGTACTTTTCTGTCAACTTCTATGTTGGAGATGACACCACAGTCTTATTTATCCTTCTGAACTGATGCCTTTGCTTTGGCTTCAGTATTATTGACACCTGTATAGTCAGGCCTATCAGCTATAAATATGTGTATTCAATGAAATCAAAAGTCATTTTCAACACTTAAAATGATTTTTGTAAGATTTTTATTACAAATAGTCATTGTATTCTAAGACATAAGCATAATGTTTGTATTTCTAAATAAGCAATTTTTGTTTACCTGAACTGTATTTGTGGAAAAGAGACGGAAGTCTATTGGAGATTGTGACTAAAGTGAAAAAAAATTGAAATGGTATGAACCAATAATATGTGACATCAAATAAAGGAAATTTCATATCAAGCCAAAAGGAATAAGGAGTCATGATTTCACCTATTTGAAAGTGAACCACTGAGCATGCTACCAATGTATGTGTCCTGAGAGAGGGTTGAGATTTATATTCATGATGGGAGGGAAATTTTATCACACAAAAGCATCTCAATATTTAAGGTCAGGCTCTGTGAACACCAGGGAAAGTTCTATGAAAAGAGCCCAGCAATATTGCACTCATTCATGGCATTAGAGAAGAGGTATGCTTACTCAATGGCATGAGATTTTTCTTTTTTAGCTTTTAAGTGATAGACACTAAATGTACCTTATTGCTTCAGAGGGAGAACCTGTTCTCCCCCAAAGTTGGAAAAATAATGAAACAGGATTCTGTGTCTTACGTACATGGCTGCAGAAATGTGAGATCCACGTGGAAAACTCTCTCTCTTCCTACCTATTTCCATGTAACAGTACATCTCAGGGTCTCCTGATGGAGCAATTTTTTGGAACTTATGAAGATGATGTGAAGAAAAGTCAAAGTCCTGTTGGAAACAAGAGCAGTGTATCATTCTAACGAGGTAGAAAGGTAGACTACAAAAGAAGAGTAGAGCAAAAAGTAGGAGAGCCTACAATTTCATTGGCTTGTGTGACCATCCCTGATTTCCTTGATTTTACTTGGAAGGACCTCATCCAAAAACTGAGCCCCGAGAACGTCCCTTGGGGACCAGCGCCACATGCCCTGCATTGGCAGAGAAGTGACAGAAGCCTGCGTTCCGCTTCCTGATGGTTCTCTGAGCCAGAGATAGATCGACGTAGGTGCTAAAGCTTGCTCTGCTTCTAACCAAGGCTTCCACACATGTGGATGCTGTACTTGTGGTGCTCCTGAGGGATCGGCCTGCCTTTGTCTTTCTTTGTTGGCTCTAGAAATAATGACCTTTTAACCTTATTGTATTTCCATTCTTATTTTGTCTATTCTCTGCATAATTTCTTCTGGGAGCACATTTTATTTTATTTTATATTTATCTATTTGTCGTATGGTACCGAGGTTTAACTTTGGACCCATGTGAGAGCACATTTTAAATAAAGCTTTTGCACAAAAATTTCTATCTGAGATTCTGCTTCTGGTGATGCACCCACCAACAGGCTAGCATGACTGATGGACGTGACCACTTGTGTTCTGAGTGCTGACTCTAGGTGGTCAATGGGTAAGCACTTTATTGAACCTTATAACAGCACTGAGCTGGGTGTTATTATCTTTACATTTTATTAAGAAGCTGAAGCTCAGAGATGTTAACTGACTCTGCGTGTTTCATTGAGTTTTCTGTTGTCAGGAACAACGGTGTAGACAGAGAGGGCTAAAAAAGGGGTCTGTTTCGGGTCGTGGGGGAGGGGTCGTAACTGGCAATAGTCGTTTTGATAGCAGTATAAACAAGATGGAGTGAGACATCATGGCAAGAGCCTGTGTGTGTGTGTGTGTGTGTGTGTGTGTGTGCGCGCGCGCGCGCGCGCGCATGAGTGTGTGTCACTGTGTGTTCTGGCCCCTCTCCTTTTTATAAATTTACTCACATTCACTCATCAGGTTTCTCGCCTATGGCCTAATCTAACCTTCATCACTTCCCAGGCTTCACCTCTAAATACTGTGTTTGGTTTAAGTTTCCATCATTTTCAGTTCCTCACAATGAGAATTAAATTTCCACACATGAAATTGTAGGATCACAGTTACACCAAAATATTTCAGACTGAGTGGATTAAAATCACGTATTTTCTCCTAGTTTTGAGTGCTGGAAACCTAAAATCAGAGTGGTAGTTCTGGTGAGGGAGGCCCACTGTGTGTTCACACAGCCTTTTTCTGGGAAGCAGAGAGTTCTCTCCCTTCCCTCTTTTTATAGGGACACTAATCCCATTTTGGGCCTACACACTCATGATCTGATCCAGCCCTAATTACTTTCCTGAAGGCTCCCTATCCAAGTGCTGTCAGCCCTATCATACCATAACTCAAGATTTCAACATACGTGTTTAAGGTTCATGAACATTCAGATCACTGCATGTAGTTTAGGAGCAGTCCTCTTCCAAAGATTGTGTTCCTAAGTATCAGACTATGCACCCATGAAGAAATGCAGCTCTTCACTTTCTCAGTACCAAGTTGAGGAGGTCTACTCCAGTGTCCATGGTTTTAATATACTTCTGTACTAACACAGTAGCTCCGAAATAATATCTTCATTGCATTTCCACTATACACCTACTGTAACTGGGAATATATGAGTCTATCCTAGGGAAATGTCAGATGATCTAATGTGCAGCATTTAAAAGCCAAGAGCCATGTGTCTACCATCTTGTAACTGCTGTGATACATGTGTTCCTAGTAAGTAAAGGGAACTATAAATCATTCTGAAGTGTTCGTGAAGATAGTATTTCATGTAAAGCATACATTTTCAGAGGCAGGGCTGTGAGACTCAGTCTGCCATGGGGCTCTGGAGAATTAATCTGAATATTTTCCTGGATTTTGACTCCACAGTCTGATTAATACAGAAGCCATTTTTTTTTCATACGCCATCTTTGTGTCATCAGCAGCTATCTTCAGTGACACTGCTGATCTATTGATTAATGAGTCTTACACATTCTTTCTTTCTCTGAGAAAAATAATAGAAAGGATCTAGGCTATCTTGGTGCAACCAAACCATAGGATTAAAAGGGTTGGTCATTCACCATAACTAATACACTGTATTCAAAGCAATGTCCATTTAATAACCAAAAGACATTACAATAGACTCTATAAATCATAAAAGTACTTTATGTTTTAGCTGGATAATTGGAAAAATATGAAAACTGAAAGATAACACAGGAGAAAATTAAACCACTTCTGTTTTCTAAGAAATAACACATAAAATTAATTCTGCCATAGAAATTTTACTACTGTTTTGATTGGCCAGTAAAAGAGCAAAGGAAAACTTTAATTTAATTATTAAACATAAAGGGCTGTATAATTTAATGCTGAAATGAAAAAGGCCTTGACTTTTGTAATTATTATTTAATTATACCAATTTAATCTAATAGATTATATCAATAATAATACGATGGATATTAAATGAAAAAATATGAAAATATTACTAAGGATGTTAGGAGTAATATGTGTATTAAAGATTTGTTCAGTAAAAATTGTGATACACTATATAAAGTTAAAATAATAGACATTTAAAAACACATATTTTCTTATTTCTATTTTCTGTATTATTCAAATGTTTTTATATATAAAAAACATTCAATCACTTTTCACCTTTTACAGTATGAGTTTTACCAAAGTTTTTTTAGTATAATCATGTTCTCTCACATCTAACTATAACCTAAAAAGAAAAACAATAAACGGAACTAAAAGGAAACATCAACAAATTAGTTTTGGTAAAAAGTCTCCCTCCCCAAATCAATTTCACTGAATAATGTAAATGAACAACAAGAAACTGCTTTACAGAATTTGATCCCAAAGGATATTGTAACTATATTGTAAAATCTTTTGATTAGCATGTATAGAATATAACTTGAATATCAATGACATGTATGTACTTAATCACATTTTTTATACCTAGTCACATTTTAACAAACCTTGAACATCATTTAAAGAATAACATTGATTTTGGAGTCTTGGTAGCCATAATTCCACTGTTCTTTTTGCCTCTTAATATAAATTCTAAAAAGCTTTTTATATAGTTTCCTACCCCAAAATTCTCTTTCAAACTCAATACTATATGTACAGTTCCTAGGATGTCTATGATAGTTAACAATGCTTGGCTTAGGAGCTGCCTAGGGAGCTCTGAAGCATATCTCAGGGTGTGTCTAGTGGCCTATGATGGCATGGCCTTGGCTTCTATATATGGTCCCTGCTCTTTCCTCTTTGCCATTGTTCTCCTGCTTTCCTTGCAGTCACCATGGACTAAACATCTTGGATTCACCTATGTTTCTACCTCAGAGTCAGCCCACTATGGACTGAACTTCCTGAAACTATGAAGCAAATTAAGCCTCTTTGTTAAGGTGTGGGTGTATTGCATCTGTGTCCTGTCCACAGGAAAGCTGACCAATACAACTTCTGTTCTCTAAAAATTCATCACCAGGCAGTTACTTAAAATGAAGGCAGCATCTCCTCCTCTTATTGATAACTCTTAAAATCACATATTTTACTTAAAACTATTTCTTGGGATTATTTCTATGGTGCCATTATTCTTTAGTTTACAATCTAGCTCTATGGAAACTCTTTATGTCCTCCCTAATTTGTTCCTCCTCCTTTCAGGATTAATCATCCATTACTTTTTCTAAAAGCTACTTCTCTATTATATTTATGCATGTCCCATGTTTTAGTCTCAAACCTTCTTAGACTTTAGTTAAGGTAAGTAAGGTGATAATTCAAAAATCACTCTTTTTAGTGTGTCCCCCTTCTGAACATTAGACTTCCACGACAAGTCACATTTAATGACTTGTACTTCTGTCTTTCAAGTGAATACGTACTTAGCTCTCTGCTCTCTGTAAAGAGATCCCTGAGCATGCTGGGAAAGTCTTTGACTATGCCGTCATGCAGTTTTGCTTACCCTAACCACTGCTAATGTTTTGCTCATCAAGGCTCAGATTTTTAGTTCTCAGCTCCTTTTGCTCACATTGACTTTGTTACTGTAATTACATAATTTAACTCAGTGTAAGTAAAATGATGAAATCTGATATTCTGATGAAGTTTAATATTTTAGAAATATAAAGGAAGGTAGTTGTTAAATTAATGACTTTAACACTGGCATGAATTTGGCCACAAAATAAGACTGGAAAAAATAAAGAAGTTGTTTTAGGTGTGGGATGAGATTTTGAGTGTACTTTAAATAAATAAATGAAGAAGACATGGGTGAGTTTTTGAATATGGATTACACACAGAAGATGTTGGCTGGTAACATTGAAGGGTAAAACAAAAATTATAAGCAAAGGCAACATGTGCAGTACAATATTGATAAGCCTGGTACACAATAAAATAATATGGGTTATTTTAGTGATAATTCTTATTGGTATAATCTACACTATGCCATTCTACTTTACCACCTGAAATAAACAGCAAAGAGATAGTTCCTGTTGTTTTACATAGGAGAAGTTCTGCCATATATGGAACTATTTGGAAGATTGCCCTATTCTAACCATCTCTAATTTATCTTTTAATATCCTCCTAATTTTCAGATTAGCATTCATTCACATAATATAAGGAAGAGTAAAGAGACATCTCACATATCTCTTGGTCAGTTTGCTCCAGTTGTAACATCTTGTCAAATTATTACTAAAACACATTTTCTCTCATTTTTCTAAACGTGCTCCAAATCTGTTCATCGATATGCATATTTGTCTTAGGTCTTCACATTATTTGCAAAACATAAAATGATCCTTATCTCAGAACCCTAAATTTCACTTTTACATCCTGTCCTACTTTCTTCCAAGACTTCTGTAAAGTCAACTCCTCAGTGGTTCTAAACTATCTACATTTTAAATTGTCTGATGAACATTAGTTACACTTACTAGCTATCACTTCAAGCCTTATTTACTCAGTGCTTCCCACAAGTGCATGCAGACTAGTCATTCTTCATTCTCATTTAACTCCAATGGTATTTCTAATCTGTTCCCCTAAGAAAGCTGTTAATTTCATTAAAAACTGTGAATGTCTGTCATTTTATTCATAAAGTTTGCAATGAGCTCTCTGCTTTTCACTCTGCTCATCTCAGGCTCAGCTATAAAATGTTCCCTATCACAGGCTTTCTCTCATGTCATGTTACGAGCTTTTTCTTGTTTTTACTACACAACTTTACTCATATGTTTAAAATTGTTTTGATACTGCCCCGTTTCTTCCTGCAGAAGGTAAAGTCCTTGTTGGTGTTATTTTCATTCATCAGTGAGTTTCTAGAGCCTCGTCAAGTACCTGCTACATTTTAGATATGAGGAGACTAGTTTGCTCAAACAGTGTGACATTAAGTGGGTACTACAATGGCTACACAGTAGTTCTACTGTAAATGATTTTGCCAGGAACAGTTTATATCTCTTTCCCCTCAGAGATGATAAAATTGTGAAGAAGTTAGTGATTTTGGCTAAATATTTAATAATATGATACAGTAGTTAGCATAGCATTTTCCTTAGCTAAATAGGCATTTTCCTTTACTCTGGGATATCTAAGAAGTTATGAGATGTATCGAAGACACAGAAAAGGTGCTTATTGTTTCCCAAACAGTTGGGGGTTCCCAAAATCCTTGTTAGACTATGTTGGCTTTGGAGTAGAAGTTACTCTGTTTCTTGATTGTGACAATGTAGAGAGAGGAATGTCTGGATAAGAAGAAAATAACATTGAGGAACTCTAGGGAGCAGTTACCAGTCAGACACTGGGAGGGGTGTGTGTGTGTGTGTGTGTGTGTGTGTGTGTGTGTGTGTTTCACACACATGTGTCTAGAGACACAGAACTCACCCTTATCTTGCAGACTTGAACTACAAAGTCTCTGGCTCTGGCCTCGGATGGAAGTCGGAGTGAGGATGCCCTGGCTTCCAGAACTCTCTCCCCAACTGCTAATCCAAATGGGACAATTCAGACTCAGATCTACAGAAAATGTACTAGCATCTGGAGGAGGAAAGGAAATTTTTCTATCTCAAAATGGGAAGAAAATTTGAAGGCCCTTTGATAGGACTACAGCAAACTTGTAGGCGTGTGAGCCAGGTTAGGATAGGAACATTACTTCCTTGCTTGTAGCTGAGATCAGTATGTGGGAAAGTCCTGCTCAGCACCAGATTCTAAACATTACTCGTCCACTCTGTGATCACTCTGCCTTCCTCAAAATACCCAAACACTTCAGAAAGGACTCCCAGAAGCTCTTATAGAAGGCATTACAGGACAGAAGGACTAAGGAGCACTGATTTTTCTGTTCAAACTATGATGCTCACTGTGGAGGCAAAGTCACGCCATCAAAGGGACGATGGCTCGGAGGCGCAGAAAGCTATTGGTAAGCAGTACAATGACCAACTCCTAGAACAATGGGAAGGAGGAGTATCTAGTGCTGCAAAGCATCTTGCTCACAAATTATAAATAAAATATTTTTAAAATCCACTTTCTGTCATTTCAGTCCTGAATTCAGTTTATAAGGGAATTCTAACTTAAATTTATGTGTAGAAGCAGTATTTTATTGCTCATGTTGAATATTATTTTCATAATCAAAATGATATAGTTAATTTTTATTTTTAAATTCAAATATTTATGAGTACATTATGAATATAGTTAATTTTTAATATCTTTATGCTCAGTAAACTCCTGTTCAACTTGTAATAGAGAATTCCATTTTAACATAAATAGCTCCTCTATGACTATGCTGTATGTAGACACTAGAACTTCAGTAAAGTTTAATAATTACTTGTAACTGTAGATATATTCTCAAAATTCTTTTCCAGACAGGCTCTGTAGTTCATTTCACAGTCCATGTGGCCTCAGATTTGCTGCAGTCCTCCTGCCTCAGTCTCCCAACAGTTGGGATTACAGCCATACACCGTAACACTCATCCTGTAGATAATATTTACCCCCCCCACACACAAATGTGTTTCAGTGGAGTCCATTGTATTATGACATAGTCAGGAAATATTATTTATACTAAATAATATGTTATTTAACATGAATAATGGAGAAATATTTTGATTCTCAGTTTCACGATTATAAATATTTACAAATTGATAGAGACAATGTAATATATCAGCATAACAGATTGGAAAGCTCACAGTGATCTGTAAATAGTATAGAAGGCAATTATAATTACTAATGTCTAAAAGGTATTTTAAATAATATATCTTGCTTCATATTACATAAGGGCTAGTTTTTACTAAGATCTTGGTGTGAACATTACATCCTAGTATAGCAAAAAAAAAGAGATTTTTCATCTCTGTACAATATGTTAAAATATTTTTTGGTACAGCTGTTCTTGGAATTAGAAACCATTTAATAAAATCTATAATCTGTTTTAGGCTTATCATTTTAATGTGAAGATTGATTCCCTGCCAACTCACATAAGTAGAATAGCCACTTGTAAAACCACTGGATTAAGACATAAGTTGAATAAGGTAAGAAGATTAGTTGAAACCCAGGCATAAATTTGAAATGTAGTTATTTTTAAAATGTATAATAATTTCAATGCAGGCTTTAAAGTTAAGGCCACTTAAATGTGAGACTTTTAAAAGTTTACTCCCCCTGCATTAAGGATGTTATAAATCATGAAGGATGAGAATAGACACATGGAATTTCTTAGACTGAGGATGATCTACAGAACCCATCAATAAGCTTTTCAAAGTGGAATAACTGAGGGACAGAGATAAGCTGCAAAAGCAACTTGGAGGTTCAGTACAGGTGCATTTAAGCAAAAGCAAGAGGTTAGATCCACTGGGGAAAATGCAAAGCAAATACTTGTATCAGGCCGAGGACAAGAAAGTAGGGGGGAGGAAAGAACACACAAAACAGTCATGTTTTAGGCAGAGACACAGAACTAAGCAGGATAATCAAGGGATTTGTGCAGCAAGGTTGCTTTCTAGACAGAACCCAAGCTTTTGAACTGAGCCAGTGACACAAAGAAAATGGATTATGTTATGTATGATCACACAAATTCTGCCTCCATGCTGTGCAGGGCTTATTTAAAGTTTACATTTGGGAGGTTGCTGTTCATGACAATTCAAGACAAAAGAACAGATAAACCTCTTCAGAGAAGCCTCAGTGCTCAATGTGAGGTTTGTCTTCCAAACTCCCCTTTCACGGTTTTGAAATTTATGTCCCTCTGACAGTTCTCTCATATGCATATTAGAGGACTGGCATTTGGTGGGGTTATTAAAAGAGAGTAAGACAGTCAAGACAAACCAGATGTGAAAAGTTGTAATAGTGTACGAAGTATTTTCCAGTAAATTAACTATGAGATGTTTTTAAAATATCTGAAACACAGTCTTCTAAATAGGAGGAAGACAGTATGATACAGAAAATCACACATCATGAAAAATGTCAGGAAGAAATTTAGAAGAAAAAAATTAAGTAGGTAAAATAAAAATTTTAATGATTAGGTAAGTATGTAAGCACACAGGTATTACTTTCTAGTAATTACCACAAAAATATAATCAACAAAGATGAGCTAGCCAGGAGGCTTTGGTGTAGAGGATAAGTTTCCATCCCCGTTGCAGTGCTGTCTCTCCTGGATAGAGAGAGGAAGACACAGAGCAAAGAGCCAGCAAATGATGACCTGTACACTCATAACCGACACAGTGGCCCATTTGGAAGCCTTGAAAGCAGGTTCTCGGTTCTCCCCTTATTGCGTAAATTAGCCATACTGTTTTATTTAGCTTTAGCCTTGACAGAAGGTAAGAGCCTCAGGAAAGAAGCTTTGTGGGTTCAACTTTCTTTCCTAAGGGTACAGAGGTACAGTGTGTATCTAAGTAAATAAGGAGGGGAAAGGAAAGAGCGTAAGTAAATCGTGAGGGATCCAGACTCAGGATATGGAGAAAAGGTATTGGCGAATACAAATTCAGCCTATCTCATTTGATGCAGAATAGCAGTTATGTTCTGTTGTATTCCCTTTAATCTTGATAGTTTGTTTAGTATCTAACATATAATATGTTAGGGTCCACAGACAAGTTCAACAGAGAAATGGGGAGAGGCGAGGACAGAGCATACAGTGATGGACAACAGGTAGACAAGCAGATAGACATAAGGGGTTGCAGACAGATACAGCACTTTGTGGATTCTTCCTGGAGCAGGGAGAGCGTTCCAGTCTGCACTTTAACTTTGGCACTTGACATTCTAGTTTTTTGAACAAATAGAGTTCAATTTAGGCTTATGCAGGACCATTGTGAAGTAAAAATGAATAACAGTCCCTAAAGTACTCTGCAGATTTTGAGTATATTTTCCCAACCATTTTATTCCCTCTTCCAATAAATCCCCATGTTTAGTGTGTGTCATATATTACATTTACAAGGAGAGCTTAATCTAGTAAATTTAAAGAAGGCTTATATTCTACACAGACAATATTCAAATTAAATGCATGTGTGGCATGTCACATGAAGTCAAAGAAAATTTTCTTATTTGGAGAAGAGAATTCAGAGTTCCTGCCAGTGACATTCAAGCTGAGTTTGGGCTCATTCATGGCTAGTTTTTGAAGAAAGAAGTAAGTGGGGAGACACTGAAGGGTAACAGAACATGTTCACAGTTCCTACAGACTGTAAGTGTTTAAATTAGAATGATTGGTCCAGAGGGGGCTGGAGTGGCTGGAGGCTGATCTTCACTTGAGCAAAGATTTTACAGTGGCATGCTAAACTTACACTGAGAATAACAGAATCCATATCAGGTTTTAACAAGGCATGTCAACATAGCAATTGTGTGAGGGCCCTGGAGAAATCAGCTTTAGGAGGAGAAGATCAGGGAGAAACGAGACTCAAATTACTATAGTGTTGCCTTATGAGCTACAATGCTTAGCACCAAAAGAGATAATGGGGAAAAAAAGAGACACTTGGAAGAAATTTAAGAAGATAAAGCAAAACTGATTCATTTAGTGTTTTGTAATCTTTTTTTGTTTGTTTGTTTGTTTGTTTGTTTGGAGACAGGGTCTCACTTTGTAGTTCAGGCTGGCCCTGAGCTCAGCCTCCAGCTCACATCACAGCAATCCTCCTGCCTCTACCTCCCGAGTGCTGGAATTACAGGTGTGAGCCACCACACCCGGCACTGTGGTATGTGCTACTGGTTGCTGCTGGGTGTGAGTCTTCACACCCAGTATTGTATGTGGTTACCAGGGGATTGAACCCAGGACCTTGTGCTTGCAAGACAGGCACTGGAACCACTGAGCTAACTCCCGGGCCCTCATTGAGTGTTTTGATGTAGGCATAAAATTATAATCTATGACTTCAGTCACAAGTCTTATTATAATAGTATTCACAGAGATTAAAATCTGAGGATAAAAAGCAGGTATAATGATGAGATTGAGTTTCGAGCTCAAGAAACCTAAGATATAGCCTCATGAGGTGCCTTGTAGATAATTCGATATAGAGTTAAGGTTCAAGTTTCTTGTCCAGCTAATGTATTAATGAGAACCAATCAACTCATCTGTCAAGCCCAGTTCAATTATCTTAATTATTCATCTCATGAAAGGTGGAAAAAATATGTCATTGAATTATGCATGCTGGATGAAATTATGGATATTATCCAATGTAAAATTTTTGTCAGTTGTATGCATTTTGAAAGACTTCAGTCTATATTCCAAGCCATTCATTTGTATATGAACAGATGCTATAGGAAGAAATCCTATAAATAGCAGACTAATGATACTAATAAGAGATGTGTTAGAGTCACTTACATTTCTAGTGTGTAGGATGTACAACAATCTAATTAGAAAAGATTAGGATTTCAATTTCAGGATATAATTTATGGGGAAGACATCAGCAAATATCCTAATCTACTCCCGTGATGTGACTGTTACAGTAACTTGACTCTGGTTGCCGTTAATCAGGGGTCAGGGTTCCTCTGACAGCTCCATCGTCTGATGACATTCTCCTGACTCTGGATTTTTCTGTTCTCTGTTGACCTTCAGCCTACTGATCTGATCACTGGAATTCTAGGGTTGGAGCTTTTGAATGATGAACAAGCTACCTCAGCATCCCTTTTTTTGAGTCCCTAACATTTGGGAAAGTATTTAATTTATAATTAAAATAGCTTTTTGGTCTTAACAGAAGTGCAAGGTTCTTGTCCAGCCAGCAGTATTTGTGAGAAGAAATCAACTTATCTGGTGAACTCAATTTCAATCAGCCATGACAGAAGACTTTTTTCTTCAAACTTTCCAAAAATTCCTGGGCCGGGGAGTTAGCTCAGTGGTTCTGGTGCCTGTCTTGCAAGCGCAAGGACCCGGGTTCGATTCCCCGGTAACCACATACAATACTGGGTGTGGAGACTCACCCCAGCAGCAACCAGTACCACATACCACAGTGCCGGGTGTGGTGGCTCACGCCTATAATCCCAGCACTTGGGGAGGCAGAGGCAGGAGGATTGCTGCGATGTGAGTTTGAGGCTGAGCTCGGGGCCAGCCTGAACCACAAAGTGAGACCCTGTCTCAAAAAACCTAAAAAAAAAAAAAAAACTTTCCCAAAATTCCTGTCATAAACCTATATACCAAGTATATATTCTTCATTCCAATTAGAAGCTAAGCATGCCTAAGTATATCATTTAACAATAATGCAAAATTCTGAAATATACAGAAATTTAAAAAATAACAATATAGCAGCAGAAGACACACACACACAAATAATGTCTACAGTGATTTCAAGAAGAGAAAAAATTAGAAAAAAAGTAACTTTAGAATAAACATAAGAGGTGAAAAACAGAATAGGAAGACAGAAGATAATGAAAAGGAGAAAGAAAATCTGCATATTTTAAAATCAAATACTTGATTATTTTTTTAAACAGGAGAAGGAACAATTCTCCTCTGACAGATTCATATAAACTGGGTCAGCATTCCCCAGTAGATTGCTCCATTGACTTTATCTTCAAATTTAGTTTCAAATATTTTGCTTGGGGAAAAATCATCTGTTTCAATTTGAATTCCTATTTTGAGGACATATTATCTCAGAACATTTGAAGCACAATTGTTTCCTTACTATTTTTATCTTCTTGTGAATCATAAACTGTTATCTTCCATCTTTTTTCAAGCATTTTTTGAAAATATTTAAACTAATTTTATGGCAATGGGTTGTGAAAATTTTCCCTTGTTTCTTAAAACAGAGATCAATGTTAAATTTTATGATATGAGAAGATATTTTTATGCTCTACATTATTCGATGTAATTCACTGGTGACCATATCACATCTCAGAACACACAACTTGAAAGCAGCTCTCCCTTTCAAGGGACTCTGCTGGGGCTTCCTGTTGCCTGGATTCCCTGTAAGGCTGATAGAATCCTCTAACATTCTTTTTTTAAAAATGATTTTATTGGTACATTTTATTTTGATGAGATGAATCCATTCCAAAAGGCACTATCTTACCAAATGGCATGGATAGAAGCAGGTGAATACTTAAAACTTTCTTAGAAAAAAATGTACTATTCTCCAGTTTTCTACTAAAAAACTGCTTTTTTCGCTGCTTCATTACACACAAAAGCACTTAAACAAATGAGAATGCAGAGACCATTAAAATTACAGCAGAATCTGAAAGCTTGATAAGAAATCTAAGTGTCCCTAGTGATTTAAGAAAATATGATGCAACCTGAATATTAAAAAAAATTCTCAGAATGAAGGGCTGTAAATCTACTTCTGGGTGGCTAGTGAAAGCTAAACCTACATATCATATATGATAATATTTTATCCAAATCATTTTTAATGAAACTTTTTCATAATTGATGCCAATAACTACACTATGTATATTTCCTGTAATACTTGAAAATGAGCAAAAAAATAAACATTTTAATATTCAAAGTGTAATAAGTATGCTTTCATTGGTTGTCACCTTTGATTTAGAATTTGGGGGACGATTCTATAGGCTTTGCATTTATGTGACTTATTATCCCTTCACTTACGATCATCACCATAATACAAACCTCCATGGCTTCTTGTATAATCGGAGGGCAAAAGATACAATAAATTCTTCTTATAAGCAACATGTGAATGACAAGACAACAGTATCTAAATGTCGATGATGCAGAGCCTCGGAGACCCAGAAAACTTTAGTGAACAAAATAACCAGCGTAAATGGAACACATACAGTGACTCACACCCCTGACCAGTGAAAACCACCTAAAAGCCAAAGTTTACTTTACTTAGTTAACAAAAATTTATTGCAAGGTATTTATCACTGAATTTACAGTTTCAAGGAACATGGTACAAAACATAGTGCCATCAGCTTTGTCTAAACATTAAATAGATGCAGATACACAAAGATTAGAAAAAAAACAAGGAGCATACTTTACAACATAAATTACAGTACTATAAATATATTTTATGTACATTATACATACTCTTAAGACATTTTAGTATACAGCATATATTGTATTGATTTTCAAACTATTTAGTGCTTTAATAATATATATCCGTAACTTAAGAATTTATTTGCATCGTTAAACTTACAGTAAATGATTTGACATCACTGAGGCCACACTGAGGCCGCTTTATTTCACCCATTGACTAGCCGGGTAGGGGTATCCGGACACCTATGCACGGAGCTGCAGTGCTCACGTGAGTAACTACTCTCCACCGGATGCTGAGGCCTAGAATAGAGGCTGCAGAGGGATGACAGTTGGGTGTGGCGAAAGCAGCGAAGGGAAGAGCGCATGGGGTAGAGACGGGAAAGCCAGATGGCCAGGATGGAGGACCGAGGCTGGAATGATGGGCATTTGAGGAGGAGCAACAAAAGCGGGGTGGTTCCCAGGGCAAAGCCTAGGTCCTACGGGTCCCACTGAGAGCTGAGGTATAGATGTTCTGGCGAGAGCTGGGACTTGAGACAGGAACTGTTGGTGTGGCTGGAGCACTTTAAAGGTTCCTGCAGCAGCGGCTGCAGCGGCGGCGGCGGCAGCTGCAGCATGCTGCTGCAGAACCGTGTGCTGGATGGTGGTCACGGAGGTAGAACGCAGAGGCTGCTGCAGGGGCAGAGGCTGCAGGGCTGCTCCAGGCGCCGACAGTGGAGCGGCGGGGAAGCTGAGCTTGAGCTTGTTGGCCAGCATGTTGGGCTGTATAATGTGCTGGTAGACCTCGCAAGGCAGAGTTCTGAATTTCTCATGGTTTTCTAGTGGGATTAGTAATGCTTGCTCTGGTAAAGCTAGAGGAGCCAGGATTTGCTCTGTTGTGAGGAACGTATGGCCGCTGACATGCGTTTCCTTGAACGGTAATGGTGGTTGTGTGTTAAGGATTCCTGAATTATAACAGAGCCACTCTGTGGAGGCCTCATTCATTTTTCCTTGTGGAAAGGCTTCGGCCAATTCATAGTGACAAAGGTATGATTTAGGCTGCGACTGTTTCAAGTTCCTTTCAACATGAGGCACCTTGAAAGGAATTTGCTTGTCATGAATATCTGTAGTCTGGCTTCTTTCTTTGTGCTCCAGTGAGGTGCTGTCGTTCGGTTCTTTTGTTGGGGGATGAGCTGCATACACAGACGCAGTGGGATCAGGAGAACCCTCTGACGATTCACCAGAATTCGTCTCCATCACCGCGGCCTCAGGTTCCCTGCTGGTTTCAGAGGGACCAGGGTTGCTAGGGTGTAAAGCTGGGTTGTCCTGTACTTGGACTGTTTGCTCTGAGTTCCTTTCAGCATCTGTAACTTCTTGGGGTTTTAGTGCTTCTTTTTTGTCTTCTCTTATGAACCCATCCACGTGATTTAAAGAACTCTTTTCCACGGAATAATCTGCATTTCCAGTCACATCCAGTGTTTCACCTCCCGTGTGGAATCTGGTTCTTTTTCTTCTTCGTTTCTTTTTCGGCTTACAGGGAGCAGCAGAAGCACTTTCTGACCTCACAAATTCTCCCGGTAAATAATGGTGTCGATTTAAGCTTTCATCGGAAGAGTAAGAATGTGAATGTTGTCTGCGTTTTCGGTGGAATCGTTCTGATTCATTCATGAGCGAATTGTAGCCTCTCTTAACCGGCTGATTCTGACCGACGTGCGGGGCGTCATTTGGAAGAACTAAGCATCCGTGATCCTGACTATAGCTTGACAGTCTGGTTTTCCAACAACAGGGAGCTCTAGAGCATGTTAAATTATACTTCCCAGAATGTATCGCTGGATTTGATTGTTCACTGAGAAGTATTCTGTTTTGATCGCAGTTTTTAGAGCTGACTGGATCATCATTTTTGTAGTCGGTCTTCCAGGTTTTATACATTTCTTCACTTTCATTTAAGTTTTCAGAGGCTGATTTAGGACTTTTATCCGGTAAGTGAGGTGAATGCAATCTTTGCTCCGCATCTGAATGCCGCTTTTCTGAAATTGTGTCCAGTACACTTCTCCTAGCTCTATCAGAGGAGCTCTCCTCTGCTTCCACTTTGTAGTGAGTTTCTGAATCTTTGGTTTTCTCCCCATGGTGATGATGCTGACAGAACTTTCTTTTTCTCTTCCTCCTACTTTTATGGAACCAAAGTTCATGAGTACCCTTCATCCTTAGTTTGTTATATTTCTCATCAACAAAGTCTTGTTTAATGCGATTCTTAGTGAAATTATATTTGTCTGTTTTCTTGATTCTACAGGAAATATTTCTAAACCTCTGATCTGTGCTCTCATTTTTTCCAGAGTCATATTTATTGGAAAGAGTATTGTCTGGCAAAGCAGGATTGGTCTGGGTACATTCATTTTCAGTACCACCAGTTTCACAATCTGTGAGTCCTGCCACGGCTAGGGCCCTGTAGCTTGGCACTGGCTGATTAAACAGGTCTTCTCTCTTCTGCTGAGAACAAAGATCATTTAAAGGCAGCTTATTTTTATCTGGATTATTTTTTAATTTAGTAGACTTGAAGTCAAAACAGAGAGGATTACAGCTGTAGGAAATGGACGGCTCTGTGCTTGTATAAACCAGCATTTCTGATGGCCACTGCAGGACTGTCGATCCATGTTTATTAAGTACAGGGACAAATGGCTCAGACTGTCTTTTATATAAATCTGTTTTTTTAGGGACAGTTATATTATCCATTTCAGTCTTTGTAGAAGCCATTGTCTCTGGACCATTTTCAGTTTTAGTTTCAACTGTAGATGCACTCTGATTCTTAACATTTTCCTCTGCAGTAGCCTGCACAGGTGTAGCCTCATTAGATGTATCAGGAATTGTAGATTTAGTCTCTAACAACTCACAACTGTTACCACTTATAGGTAGCTCTTCCCTGACTATCACATCTTCCAGAGAGATCAGATCTGCTAATGGGAATGCACTTTTACAACTGTCTACATCGGGACATAAAGGGAGTTGTACCTGGCAAAATGAAGGCAATGGGTCATTTTCATTCAAGACTACACCCATGTCTTGAGTTTGAGTGAGTTCTTTGTCAGTGCACATGGCCTCTGGTGGAAGAGAGGAGATAGCTTTCTCCTCAGAACTCAAAATCACATCAGCTGGGGAAGATCGCTGTAGATGACAAGCACTGGGAACAAACCTGCTTTTTCTGCTGAATTCTTTTCTCACAGAGGGATCATCATTGCTTTCAGAGAAGGCTGCTGCAGAGGACTCCAGCTTCACTGACGCTTTCTTGAGAAATGCAAAAGAAAAGCCAACCCTGTGTCTGTGAGTTCCCTGGGCTTGGTCTCCAAGTTGGTTCTTTTGGGCTGCACAGTTCACGCTTTCAGGATCTGTAGCAACTGTGGTGCTGTCTTTAATATTCTCTTCACCCTGAATCAAAGTACATTTGGAATCCTGCTGGTTATTAACTGTGTCCACAGTGACTCTTTGGGAGATTTGATCATAGTTCTCTCTCACGGTCACAGTTGTTGACTTGAACATGGGGCCACTTCCAGGAGCGCTACAAAAAGAAACCAAAGTTATGTTAAATTCAACACTCTGGAGGAAAAATAGTCAGACTTAGATCTAAAATGTGTCATTATTTTCATTTCTTTTCAAATTTTCACATCCTTGTAAGAAAATTATTTTGCTATGGTGCAAATGCTTTGCATAATGTCACAGTGTAATTTTGCTTTGCTTATTTTCTGAGCTAACTTGAAGAGATTATCTTAAAATTACCTGTACTGCTAAAAACAGGGATATATAGGCCCTTTCTGTGCTCTCAAACCTGTGCTTCTTGACTATTTTCTTTTAAATATCCATGACTGCTTCCAGGGACATTTTGGAATGTTGTAAAATTCTTTTTAATGTGAAGCTATTTCTTTTTTTTTTTTTAGGTTTTTTGAGACAGGGTCTCGCTTTGTGGTTCAGGCTGGCCCTGAGCTCAACCTCAAACTCACATCACAATCCTCCTGCCTCCACCTCCCGAGTGCTGGGATTACAGGCGTGAGCCACCACGCCCGGCACTGTGGTATGTGGCACTGGTTGCTGCTGGGTGTGGGTGGGTCTCCACACCCAGTATTGTTATGTGGTTACCGGGGAATCAGACCCGAGCCCTTGCACTTGCAAGACAGGCGCCGGAACCACTGAGCTAACTCCCTGGCCCTGTGAAGCTATTTCTTAACACAAATAGTTTATAGCATTAATGTTATGTGGAAAATACGAATGAAACTGAACATCAGAACTCAATCATAACCTATGAAAGTTGGGAATTTGGTCCAACCAATTCAGTTCACCCAATACTCATACGACCATGAGAGTTGACCTCAGACCTGGTGGTTTGCTGGTATGCAAAGGTATCTAGCAGGTGAGAGGAGCTGGAAGACAGTGTCCAGTCTTAAAAATGTGAGGTTCAATATTCAATGTTAGACTAAATATGTGAGTTGCAACATAAAATGCATTAATGCAGAATAAAGAGTGTGACAGGTTTGAATTGTACTTTTCTACGCATTATGATACTGAACTATATTGTAAAAATTCTGAATTAAAGCAGTATACTGTTCAACATATAAGTGTAGGAAAATTCTTAAATTTTATCTGTGTCACAACAGGTTTCTCTTGCACAGAGTTTTACATTCTATTTTAAAAATTCAGTTTTTTATGATTTATAAATGCCTAAGCATTTTTATTTGAATATGTTCTCTGCATAATTACACACACACTGTACCATTCCTTTGCCTTATCTGCTAGTAAGTAATAGCACTACTTTCTATCTGTACATTTTTAGAAGCACCAAAAATTATGTATATGTATGTGTGTTTATTTGTGTGTGAATGCATGTGTTAAGTGGACTCTGTACTCTCAACAAAGGATAGTAATTTAGGCAAGAAGTACATATTCCTTTGGTACATATATTCTTAGCTCTGTTTCTCAATATATCTGCAAATGCTACTTCCAAAACATTCTATTACATGGGTTCTGTGATTCTTTACAGTGTCAACTTGCATTTGGGGACAGTTTTTCATTTATGTCCACAGAATAAATGTATCTGGTTAGTATAAGTGAATAGCAGTTACGTTTATTTTTACAACTGTTCCATACTGGACTCTAAACTCATTTCAATTTTTCTTTGATTTTTGTCAATTTTTGGCATCCGTAAAAATAGGTCAATCCCATAATAGTTTATATCTTTTGATAGGTCAACATATCCCACAACCCTTTTCTGTATAAAATACATTCAATATATATATATATACTTTGATACAGACAGTAACGAGAGATTTTACTTACTGGGAAAAAAGAAGGCTTTAGAAAGTGGTCTTATTTTAATAGCACTGACATGCCTGGGAGTGTAAAGTCTAAATTTTAGCACTGTTGACATCCAGCAGCTGGTCACAGTGAGAAGCAGGTCAGAGTCTAACAGTTGTAGACATAGTGGTGCACACCAGCAACTCCAGCCCTCCGGGGCTGAGGCCATGGAGCTGCAATCAAAGGTCCAGGCCAGTGTGGACTACACAGCATGACTGTTGCTAAACAGAGCTGTGAACTTCCAACGGTCTGGTTTCTTTCACAGTGCAATGAATTCTCAATTACTCCGGAAGTACTCAACATCCTCCTGACCTCTATTTTAACTTTGAAAGAGAATTTCAGAGGAATTTGTCATTTAAAATAAATGGCTCTTAAAACTCCTTTTGTAAGGAAGGTTATAAGACAGGACCTCCCCTGTCTGTCTGGTCTCTTCTTCCACCCAGTGTTTTGAATTTCACCAAAAAAGAGGTTAACTTTCAATTAAGATAGCTTAGGTCACAGCGTAATAGAAATTTATTTTTTTACACAGTAAAATGATAGTAATTTTAGCTTTTTATTGAAATGAGCACTAAACAGGTGTTTGCATCAAATTCCAATTCCAATTACTATTTAGAGCCTGCAGAAGGCCATGAAAACACGTGTGCCTTACTCTGGGTACAGAATAAATAGATTGGTGCTCTTTATTTCCAACTCCCCCAACCCTTTTTTTTTTGCCCTCTTTTAGGAAAACTCAGCATTTCACTGCACACTCACCACACAGTCTCCTTTCTTAGCTCGGCCAGCTTGTATAGGCGCTGCAGGGCCTTTTCCTGTTTTCTCTCATCCCTCCTGGATTTAGATGCTACATTTCGAGCAAACTCCCTTTGTTTCAGTTCTTTGAGCCTCTATTAAAAAATATGAAAGTGGTTAGTAGATTCGGCATGTGCTCTTCTTTTCAAGGTTTACGGTTGCTGGAATTTTCCAATACCTGGTCGTTGTCCTCATCAAAGAAGAAACAAACATGCATGAAAACCCACTGCTGACAGAGGAATCTTCTTCTACTCTGTCTTGTGAAAATGCCAAAGCACATTATTCTATTACAGTAAAACATATATCTATGCCTGAGGTAAACTGAAATGCAAACTTTTATCTCTTTTTCTGGATTGTAGCCTGCTAAGTTTCTCTGCCTAATTCCGATGATGTACTCAAATCTTATAAAACACTGTTTCAAACTGTTTCAACTGACCTGTGTATTCCAGTTATAAGGGATAGAATCCCTCGGACTTTACTATGTTCTATACTCTCATCATTTTCTTGTATTTTAGGAGCAAATGTCTTGTGTTCTGGATGGGCAGGATCTCTTAAATATCAGGCACATTCTCCAAATAATTTTGACCGTGGGAGAAAATTCTTTTTTTTATTATTATTATTATCTTTATTGGTACATTACATACATGCATCCTGATTGCACTCCATAATGGGGATTTGTACCAGTATAAGACACAACTTAATTCTCATTTTTTCCCTTAGCTCTACCCACCCTACCACCCCCCCCATATACATAAAATTTGTTTCCTTACTTTTTTGTTATAATCTCATTATTTTTCCCCCTTCACCCTATTTTACTTTGAGCATTTTCTATTTCATGATATATAACATACAATTCTAGGACTCATTTACATCTTTATTTTCTCATACCAGAGAAAAGTTGCGATATGTACCTATCTGTGACCTATTTATTTCACTTATGAGGATATCCTCAAGGTGTGTCCATTTAAGTATAAATGATTCAAACTTATCATTTTTTATGGCAGAGTAATACTCCGTTCTGTAGAAGAACCACAGCTTTTTTATCCAGTCTCCAGTTGATGGACAGTTGGGTTGTTTCCAAGATGTAGCAATCACCAACTGGGCTGCTATAAACATGGGTGCACATATGTCACTGTGATATGAGTCTTATTTCTTTTGTGTATATACCTAGTAGGGCAATGGCTGGGTCAAATGGGACCTCCAATCCTAGCTTTTTGAGGAATCCAGATCAGTTTGGAGAAAATTCTTATTATTTTTCCAAAAATTCTTATTACTTGAGGTATTACTTTTCTATTATACTACAAGATTTTATACTTGAGTTTAAAGAGAAGAAATATAGTATACAGACCTACAGGGAATTAATAAGTAATCAAGCATGATATCATTTAAGCAACATCAAAATTGTTTTCTGTGCAAATATGTTCATTGTGATCTCTCATGAGACAGTGTAAAGTTAGTAAGAATTATTAAAGTAGCATTTTTTTTCTCAGTGTTTCATGTTGTTGGATGATTTTATATATGATAAACAGTAGCATTTTGGGAAATTAAGATACATACTAGTCATTTTTAAGAAATTACTAACAATTGTTTTAATACATACCACATACAGATATAATGATATATGCCAGAAATTTAGAATATCTCTGGTATGTAAAATGCCTACTCATTAAATTTTTCTTGTTATTCTGTGAATAGTTTATAACTTCCAAAATAGAAATTCTCAATAAGGCCTTTTAAAACTCACTTATTCTAATAAATAATCTTACAGATTGGTGATTCTGAATGCTACCTCAGTTTTATTTACAAAGAATCATACATCTTAAACTATATAAAAGTTATACATAGCATAAGTCATGATTTCTAATAGTTCAATGAGTTTTATAGAAGGTATGTGCATATATTTCCATATTTCTGTTATTTCTCTGTATCTAGTGATATATCTAGATTAATTTTAATTATACAAAGATATTTTAGGAATGATCCTTTGTGCTATCATAATTTTGCAAGTTTTTCTAGCATAGAATTTAGATGAAAGGGAGACCATTTCATAAATACTTAAACTGCACATATAATGTCATATAAAGTTAAACTTGGATATTATGTCAATATGAGTATCAAAAGTAACTATAATTTTAGGATATTAATTAAATTCTTTTGATCTTAAAAACAGACCAAGAATTAGAGTATAAGGATCAAGAAATTTTTACTCCTCCATTTTAGTAATTAAGGTCTTGTTCATCTGTATGTCTTACAAAACTGGAGTTCTATCAAGACCCAAAGGGCAGTTCTGGAGCACCAGAAAACATCATTCAGTTACTGATTCTGTTACTGGGAACAGTTACTGTTCAGTTACTGGGAACTTTAAAAAATAGTTTTATGCCATTGTTTATATCTCTGAATACATATATATATATATATATATATATATATATATATATATATATATACACACATGTGGGCATATGTGGACATATGAATCTGTGTGTGTTTGTGCATTGTTGTGTATTTTGAAGAAACAGGAAGAACACACCTATAAAATACATCATTGATTGAGTTATTCTTATAAAACTATATAGGGACATGCAGAGATGGTCAACAAACACCAAGGAAAGTTATCTGTGGAGGGAGATATGTCGATTTTTGAGTAATGGATAATATTAGCCTGATGAAGAAAGGTTAGACACTGGGCATGGGAGGGTATTTCAGAACGTAAGTCATTTTAATAGAGATAAGAATGTATGTAGTCCAAACAATACTCATGTACAGAGGACAAATGGTGTGGAGCCCAGGCAGAAACAATGAGAATTAGTATGGTCTAGTTGAATCACAAGACAGAGCGTATCGGTCCTAATTGTCCCTTGCATTTCCCATACCTAGACGTGCTGCCTGCCTGTACAAAAACCAACCATCAACAGAGGAGAATAAGAGAATTCTTGGGTGCTACAAGAAGGTTGATAAAGAAAATGTAAAAGAAAACAGAAGCAAATTTTTCTAAATTAAACACTTCACAGAGTAAAAGTGGTAAGGGAAATAAAGAAAACAGTATCAATGAAAGGACTGATCATTAAAGAATATCTTATTACTGTATTATTTATTTCTACATAGTTTTATTTTAACAGGTATAATACTATTTCCCACTACTAACTTTGGGATATCAGGAGCAACAAGGAAGAGAGGCTTTATTATTTTTAATGAAATATTTAGTATAAAAGTTAGCTTCTATTATATATGCATATACAGTAAATAAGTATCCTATTTTGGCATAGGATGAAAAAGTGTGCTTACATTTTAATAAAACCTATGTATGAATTCCAGCCTTAACTCTCTCTGCTCTATCTCCTCGATGACTTACTATGATCAGTTCTCAAGAGATCAAAGCAACGTTGGACAAATCAAGGTTAGTTTTAAGATATATTCTCAGGCAACCAATGAAGCTGAAAGCATCAAATGAACATCATCCCAGATTAGTGGGTGGAAGTGAGAGTGACTAATTGGCTATCAATATGAGCAGGAGGAGGGAGAGGAAGAAGACATTCTCAACAGCAAAGAGAGAAAATCTATTACTCTGGATCAGATCATTGGTTTGTGCTTCAACATGTGGGTCAACTATGCTGTTTTACAATTTAAAACCAAACTTTTTGAAAATTTTTTTGGTCTATGTACTGTCTAATCAAAACATTAATTCCTACCATTTGAAATGCTGCAATAACATATTGGCATATGATCTTTTCAAGGCTTTACTGCTTTACAACAGCACTTTGGAAGTTTACATTGTTTTAATGTCTGTAAGTATATGTACCAGACCCTGTGATTGACTGCATCACTCACTATTGTAACTGGATCTAGACACAATTTTCACACACATATGTTCCCTCCTCATTTCTTTATTTAGAACTTAAGTTGCTTCTTAGAAGTACTAAGCATATTTTATATACTACCTTGAGTCTGAAAATAACATATAGAATAGTGGGCTTATATTATTATTCGTATTTTTAAATCACAAAACTAAAGCTAAGAAAATTTTAGGTCTTTGCAGAATTATTGCTAGTGGTACAAAAACATTGGAATCAGGATTTCCTGGAACATGCCCTGTGATTTCCCTCCTGTGTTTATTCTGTTATATGTCAGTTTAGTTGTTTATTTCTTCAGGCTTGGCTGGCTTGGCTGTGATGCATACATTCATTTATCTTTAACTGAATGTTCAGTATTTGTCAGGTGCTTTTCTAATCAATGTTGATATATTTGTGTTAGAGAAGAAGAAAAATCTACACTTATTATGATTTTCCATTCTTGTGGAGAGAGATAAACTATAAAACGTGTCAGTTTGTTAGTTGCATGGCATAATAGATGATAAAAATACATGTGGATTAAATGAAAAGAGAGGGCTGTGAGGCATATGGCTAGCAAAAGGACAGCTATTCCAAATCCAGTAGTTAGGGAAGGCTTACTAATGTTTAATTGTTTCGTGTGACAAATAACTATAAATTCATCTTCTCAAAATAACACATATTTGTTAGGAATTTGTTTTTCTGGGTCAGTATGCTGGCCTGTCCATGGCTCAATAAAAGTATTTTCTGGGTGTATTTTCATCTAGAAGCTTCATCTAGGAATTAAAAAGAATCTCTTTCCAACCTCCCTAAAGTTGTTGGCAGAATTCATGACCTTGTAGTTATAGGACTGAGAGATATATGTTTTCTCCTGGCTTTCATCCAGAGCCACTCAGCTTCTAGATTGGCTGGCAGTTTCGTGCCTGGGGGACCCCTCACAAGCTTTCTTAAGACACGACAGCCTCTTCCACGTCAGGAAGGGTTCCTCTCTCCCATCGTCTAAGGCGAAGTATTGTGCAAGATCATGTACACAAGCTACAGAGTAATGTAATGCAGTGACTTCCCACAGCTCTCATATTTTATGACTTACAAAAGGAAGTGAATTATCCTAAGGCATGATTCCTTAGGAATTCAAGGTCACTTTGAGTTGGTGTTGGTGAGTAATTTTGTATGAAGTGAAGAAAAAAAAATCAATAAAAATATATCTGAAAAAAGGCCACGAGGCAGAAAGAGAGTCAGAGTAAAAACAGTAGTAAGCGCAGACCAGTTTGGTTTTGATCGGTCCTCTTAGTCCATAGTGGCTAGTATAGTAAATCGATCGCTTCATGCTGCGAATTTACAAAATCTAGGGAAAGAAGAGTTATCTAAACCACAACACTGGGTGCTGGACAGTTCACAGAGGAAGAGAAAATGGGGGTGTGTTTCCATCTGACAGGTTAAGATCTTTTCTGGGACAGTCCTGAAGGACAGCAATGAAGGGAATCCTTCCAAAAAGCAGCTTCGAGGGTTAGATATGTCTGTCCATTTTCCTTGGAAGAACAGCTCGATGGGAAATTATGTACCAGGTCGTGAGCTGAGGCAAGTCTTTTCCCACCACTGCTGTCGGCACCCAAGGGGCTCTGAGCTCAGCGACCATGGAAGCAGGACAGAGGTTATGCACGGATTCGGCGCGGTGGACTCCCGTTCTCCACTCCGGTTGTGGCGGAGATTGGCAGCGATCCTGACGCAGCGTGCATCTTTCTCTGGCACGCTCAGAGAGCTGCGGGGTGGCAGGCTGATTCCACCAGTCGTGGAAGGAGTGGCGTTGTGTTCTTTCTGAAATCAACTATCCTCTACACTTGCCCTCCCGGCACACAGAGCTGCCCCGAACACATCACCCACTTTCCCACAGAATGTCCCGCACATAGTTCTAGGATTCCCCTTAGCACTGTTCTGCGGAAAAGAGCCCTTCGCAGTAGACAGTTAAGGAGTGCACCGAGGGGCATCACGCTCGCGGACCTTGCCTTGTTCCTTTGTTAAGCATCGTAGTCTTTTCAAAGCTCAGTTATCAGTGGTGGTGCCGAGGATAGGTTCTCCACAAGGTTGAGCTCCGACTCAGTACACAGTGCTGTGAGTCCTACTGCCAGGATCAGAAGTTCTGGGACCAGTGAGGGAGAGAGCTGGACAGGACACGGGTCATCATCACCCCTCGTGATCTACTTCAGCAAACTTTTTGCTTTTCATCCCATGTATTTGTGAGCCACAGGCCCAGACATCTTAGTGTCTGTTTTGGACTGGTTCTAGATGTCCCTCCGAAAGCTGTTCAAAAATGCTAAGGATTTTGTATCTCTTTACTGGCCATTTGTACTTGAGATGTTGTTATAACACAAAGCTGAAGTAATACAAACATCATGGTATTGATGAAGGGATAAAAGCCCGGAAATATTTCTCAGCTGAAGAGAGAGAATGCAAAATATTCCCAGACACATTCAGCTACCTAAATTTTAACAAAAGTGGTGCTAGGAAAAGTTATTTACATGGAGCTGAATGAGTTTAATCTTGACCTTTCACCCAGTATTAAATCAATTCACAGTGGATCAAAGGCCTATGTATAATAACAGAAATACTGAATCTCCTGGAAAAAAGAAGTTGGTAAAAACTGGAAAATATCAGCATTGCACAGCCCTTGAACAGAGCTGGTCAAGATACAATACCAAGAATCAACCAATGGGGTTATGTCAAATTAAAGTCTTCAACACAGGAAAGGAAACAGCCAATAGAAAGAACAGAGACCTAGAGAACAGACAGAAAAATTTGTCAATAATCTCCCAGACAGAGGACTAATATCTAGACTGAAAAGAACCAAGTAAATCAGACCCCTTCAATAGAAGAATCAATCAAAACAGGCACCTGAGATTAATGTAGTCTTGATGTATTTGCTTAGTAAATGTGTCCTTTGATAATTCACTTTATGTTTTTAGATCTTGGCATCTTTAGGTGATATCTAAAGTTTTTCCTCATTCTTAAATTGTGAGATATGTCTCTAAAATCATCTTTTAAAATGGAGTTTGTTTGCATTAAATAAAATGTGTTTTGATCAATAATAAGCATCAATCTAAATGTGCCTCCTATTACAAGGTAATTAATTACTTATTTGTTTCAGCACTTCTCTTAACACAAGGGATGATCAAAAGATGATAAGTACATAAATTAGGAAATATTAGCTCACTAAAATATACATCATCAAGAATGATGGGTAAGGGCCAAGGATTTAGCTCAGTGGTTCCAGAATCTGCCTAGCAAGTGCAAGGTCCTGAGTTCAATCCCAGGTAAACACATACCACAGTGTCAGGCATTGTGGCTCACCCTTGTAATCCCAGAACACTTGGGAGGCAGAGGCAAGAGGACTGTTGTGAGTTCCAGCTTGCCTGGGCTACATATATGGTAGGCTCAAGGTCAGCCTGAGGCCCTGTCTTAAAAAAAAAAAAAAAAAAAAAAAAAAAAAAAAGATAGATAAGTGTATTAAGGATGAAGAGGATTGTGTTGAAGGGGATTCATGATAATATACCTTTTGCTATAATACAGTTTAAAATTTTAAAATTTGCACATTTTATGATCAAATAGTAATCCTAAATTCTGTCTTATCATTACTGTGTGTCTTCAACCACTTTTTTCATCTGATCTGGTCTCAAGTAACTGCTGACTCTTTCTTCAAGTCAAAATGACCACAAAAATCAACATTTTGAGTCAATTTAGGACAAGGCAGCTAAAATAGCAGAACAAGAGAAACTCATGAAAAAGAACTTTCAAAGTGTCAAGAGCTCTGAGATAAATGTGTTTGACCAAGGTGCAGTATTTTGAAGGACATTAATGGCAATATGTCTTTCCCCTGAAATAAAAATTTTAAAATTTAAACATTCACCTCATGTTCTGATCATAACCTCATTATTTCGTATTTCATAATTAGTTAATGAATTATCCACTCTTATAATTTCCACAGGTTTAAAACTTCACTTGAATTCCAGAGAGTTGTTCCTGTTACAGAATGACTTGCAAAGGCTTTTGAAACATCTAGGTATGCTTTTTACCTCACAGAGAAGCAATACCCTCCAAGAGTCACAACTCAATCACCATCCCCATTTCCTGTATCAATTTAGCTCTCTTGAAAGACATTATACTCAGAGTTGTATTAGAGTGTTAGCAAATACATTTCTTTAGAGGAGGTTAAATTATGCTAGTGGATGCTATCACACTTGAAGCTGTAATTTCCTTGTAGTCATTATTTAATCAATGGCATTATGCTGAGTGATCCTGCAGAAGACTCTTTCAGAAATTCTTTTCTCATTACTATCATGAATGTGTATCGTTTGGACTTTTCTTGTGGCAGCATTAAAAGCATCTAATCTCTTAATGGTAAATCAGATCTGAACAATATCTTTCCCCAAGGCCTCCCATTCTTTAGATTCCATTAAATCAAGGTTCTCTTTGTGGACAAAAATCTCATTCAAGTTCTAATATAAAAGTCTTTGCAATCAGAATATGTTACGTCCAAAACTGATTTTCCAACCATTGAGTTCATTTTCTTAAGTGCTGGATCAGAAGTGTCTCCTGCATTACAAGTACTCACAAATGCTTGACAAATTGAATTGCACAGGATGGCAGTGATTAAGCTCCTCATACAATAGGAGGCTTGGAGAATTTGCTAACAAAACTCTGGATAAGATCTTTACTAGTACAGAGAGAGCAATGCCAACCTGATTGCAAGAGATAATAAAACTATTATTTAAGAAAACACATGAGCAACTTGAATGGGAAGAATCTGAAGAACAGTAAAGAATCGTGGCCCAATTTTTTTTTTTTTTTTTTTTTTTTTTTGAGACAGGGTCTCACTTTGTGGTTCAGGCTGGCCCTGAGCTCAGCCTCAAACTCACATCACAGCAATCCTCCTGCCTCTGCCTCCCCAGTTCTGGGATGACAGGCGTGAGCCACCATGCCCGGCACTGTGGTATGTGGTACTGGTTGCTGCTGGGCGTGAGTCTCAATACCCAGTATGGTATGTGGTTACCGGGGATCAAACCCAGGTCCTTGCGCTTGCAAGACAGGCGCCGGAACCACTGAGCTAATTGCCCGGCCCTCATGGCCCAATTTAATAAGAGCACACTAGGCAGCCATTATTAATCATCTTGAGAATTGCAAAATATATGCAATTTTTGAATTACATTACTGTTCTCTCAAAAGATATCCTAATATTTTTGCAGTCTAATCAAACATAGTTGCATCTATGTAAGTAGGGTAAAAAATACAAGATATTAACCCTCTTTCTATTTGTAGAAATCTCAGAAGTTTAGTTTTATTTTTACCATGTAATATATACAAATTTAATGGCAATCAGCAACAGCATTCAACACATTTTATTAAACTTCATAAAGACACATGAAAGAGGGTTTTCAGAACTGCTTCAGAAAGTGGCAAGAATGACAGAGTTAGTACGACTGGGTGGTTGGAAGGGGTAGTGAAATTGGAGGGACATTTGTGGCAATGTGTCCTTTACAGTAATAAATTATTTAAATTTAAATACGCATTTAACATTTTTGTCTCAGTTCATATACATTTGTTAAGAATAAAAGGGCAGGATGTCAGGCCAATTGCTAGAGAGTATTTTGCTGTCTTAGGAAATGAACACCAGTTGTTTTCTTGCCCTTGAAGCCCTCAACAATCTCCCGGCCCTGCTGTCTCAGAGCACCTTTGTTAAAAGTGGAGAGCTCGCCTTTTGTGTTCTTTCTCATCCTTTTTCTCTCCAGCGTGGAAGAGGGAAAAAGAAAATCTCTGCCAGATACTGGCCTCTGGATGCTGCCCTTCCTAGTCTCTAAAACTACTAACCAGTAAATTTCCACTCATCACAAATTACTCAGCTTTGCGTGTTCTTTTATAACAACACAAAATGGATAAGGGATCTGTGAGGCCAGAATTGGCCACAGTTAGAAAATGGTCAGAAGACTGTGCAGGAATGTGAGGTTGGAAATCAAGAGCTGCACACAACTACATTAGTAGTGAAGGCAAGAGTCCTTTCAAATGTGCAGCAAACGCTGTTGAACAGCATCAGTGAAAGTGGTAAGTCAGCATTTCCAATGTCCGATGTTCCCACAGAAACACACACACACACACACACACACACACACACACTCTACAATACTGTCAAAAACAAATGTGTTTGGGAAAAAAACTGAAAGGTTGACACCAACGAGGTGATGATAAATCAAAAATAAATGCAACAAACAAAGGAGGAGAGCTTTTGTGGGACATGAATTTTCTCTCTCCTCAAATCCTTATTTGGAAAACTGTCAGCCAAGAAGAGTATATTTGACAAAGTTACTGTTCACAACTAAAGGGGAAAAGAAGACATTTTGCATAAGCAGGAGTTGAGAGTTGCTGCTGCAAGGCTAGTCCCAGAACAAATGCTACAGGAATCCCTTAAGAACACTGGAGAGGAACTTGAAGTCTTACAAAGAAAAAAAAAGGTTAAGTGATAAAGATAACTACTGAGCATAATTTAATTTTGTTTCACAGCTCATCTTCTATTCCTATGTAATTTAGAATATGAAAATATAAGCCAATATTATACTTTTGTTCACATACACAGAATGTATTAAAATACAGCTTCTAACCATTACTCCATAACGGACATGTATAAAGCTGTAGATTCTTAAATGGAAGTGAAGCTGTGAGCATCCAGCACATACCATTTAGAGAACTAACTAAAATATACTTTAAAATGTTAATAAAACAACTAAATCTGTAAAAAAATTTTGGGGCGATCATGTGTCTAGATCTTAATGACCTGGGCCATAAATTCTGACACACAACACTCAAAGTATAAGTAACAAATGAAAACAATGAATATGAAGGACTCTGTGGAGGTTATGACATTTTGCACAGCAAATGACATAGTCAAGTGCAAAGACAACTTAGAGAATGAGAGAAAAATTTAAGAAAAGTATGCCCGATGAAAATCAAGAATCCAGATGATAAAAACAAAGACTATATCACCCTACCTGGAAACATATGTAGGCCAAGGCAGTGAAAAAGATAAGGCAGTGTGTAAAGATCTCCAATCTCTCTGAGCCAGGGTCATTTACAATGCACCTGAGGTTAAAGTAGATTCTACTTTAACCACTTAACCTTCTCCACTATCGCTACCAAAGTGGAGAACATTAGTGAGGACTGCAAATGCAGCTAAGGGGCTACATTTAGTGCCAATCGTCCTCAAGAAAGTAGATTACTCCAGGAGGCTACGGGTTTTAGCATTTAATAAACTACAGTGTTTCATCAAATAAAATTGGTATTGGAGATACATTAAAAATGCTCTAATTATAGATCTACATTCTGTTTCTATGGTGACATGTCCACAGCAAGTTTCCCTTTTAAAATTATGGCACCAATGTCCTGTATATCAAAAGACAGTATTTATATGAGCAATGACATAATGGGAAAATTATGGGTTTATAAATCTCTCAAGAGATGAAACTTGACTCCAATATTTGCTGTCTGCATAATGCCTAGCAATCATTTCTAGTTGTACAATGATGAAGAAAACATCTACATAAAACAGAAATAACTTCCCTCACTCAATAAATACTCACTTTCTTTTCCTTATCCAATCTCTAATACTTCCTAGTAGAGTTCCATGGATTGTGTAAAGATCTCCTTTGATGTTGAGCTCACTGATCCAGAAGCTACTATTCGTCAGACTATTGTTTAAATAGTGGCATAATTGTTTAAATAAACTAAGAGCAGCAAAATTTCAAATTGAACTCATTTGATTTTGAATCTCTCATACTATACTAAAATCACATCAAAAAGGGTCAGGGAAATAGATGTACAAACATAGAATCTGCTGGAAGAAAAAAATCATGTTAAAACTGCCGAAGACAGCAACAGACCACATTCCTGAACCACATTTGCACAAGATATAGTATTAAGCTAACATGTGAGATTATAATAAATTTAAAAATTCTGTACAACAAAAGAAACAACCAATAGAGTAATGTGAAATTCCACAGAGTATAAGAAATAAAATATTGTTACCAACTCTCTACATGGAAGACTAATATCTAGAAAATATAAAGAATTCAGAAAAATTAGACTCTCTATAATTAAAATACTAAAAAGAGGGAGCAATTAAAATGAGGAAACAATTTTCAGAAGTACACATGGCCTTAAGCACATGAAAAAGTGTTCTGCAGCTTTGGCCATCAGAGAAATCCCAAATAAAAAGAACACTAGAACATATCCCTCCATTAAGATTGGCTGTTAAGAAGGTCTCAAAAACAACTGACGCTGGTGAGATTTTAGAGGAGAAAGGAGCGATTCCACATGGTTGGTGGGAAAGTAAAACAGTACAATCACTGTGGAAAACGATATGGACATTTTTCATAAAGCTAAAAATAAAAATTCCATATATCTAGCTCTGCCTTTGTAGATATCTTCCCAAAGAGTTCAAGCCATCACCTTACAGTTACCTGCATACCTATTTTATAGCAGCATAACTGACAGTAGCTAAATTATGGAAGAGGACAATATATTAATCAATCTACAGAAGAATGGATATAAAAATCATAGTATTTATATACAATAGAGTACCTTTCAGCCATAAAAATAATGAGCTTAGGTTACTGGATGGATTTTGAGAACATACTAAGTGAAATAAGCCGGACACAGAAAGTCAAATATTGAATGCTTTCTCTCATATGAGAAACTAAGTTACTTTCTCATTGTTAGAACAAAATAAAACACACAGGTAAAGAAGCAAAGATTTGTTTTAGCTCCCAGTTGAGAGGTGCCAGTCCATAGTTGGACTCAGATAATCCATTTTCTTGACTCCAGGTCCGGGAGGCATAGCAGAGGAGAAACTGTCCATGGGCTGGCAGACAGGAAGCAGCAAGCAGCGAGCCTGCCTTCCCTTTTTCCTTTCTGTTCCTTTCAGGCTACTAGTCTTCTGGTTGATACCACTCACACCTGAGGGAGGCCTTCCTGTGGTCCACCCGGAACAACGCTAAACCAGTAAGTTATCACACACTCTTCCTCAATATCCACACACCCTAGATCCAGTTACCTCTGAAAATCCCCACCTAGGAGCACATGAGGCTTTGGGGGGACATCTAGATACATGTCCTAGCAAAGAACCAAAACATAAATAATTTCAAGAGGGAAAATAAAAGAAAGACGGTAAGAAACAAGGAGGTAGACTCTGTGGAGGAAAGACTTTAGGAATGGAGGGAAAGGAGAGGACAGGAAGACAAAGCAGAGTAAAAATGATCAAAATGTGTTATGTGTATGTACCAGTTTCTAAAGATGAATGTGATTATTATGTACTGCAAATTTAGTCTAATGAAGATTTTTAAATCCCAAAACAATAAATATGGCATTATACTGAGTAGCAAGTTATCAAATGCATTTCTGGAGATAGAAGTCACTATAGAATGAACTTTTCTCATATTTTAGTCAATATTTTATTTTTGTTATCAATTTGTTGATTTGATTGATATGTTTATTTTTGTAGCACTGATTCACACAAGTATATTGCATGGAATTTTAAATTATAAAATATTTTTATTTTGCTTACATTCTATCATTCACAATAAGCAATTCCAGTGGTTCATAAAGGAATTAATTCATTATCTTAACCTGTTAATTTTTCACTTCTAAAATAAAATCTGCTGGGATATATTTGGTGATATTGTTACTTTTTATGAAAAGCATATTTTTCTCTATTAGAACTCTATTTAGAAGTAAAATTTTCTACAGACAAGTTTCAAAGAGGCATAATGCAAGCACATTTTATAATTTAATCAGCTTGTGTGTTTGAACAGTTCTCAAAGGAAATTTATAAAATTTAAAATTAGAGGTCTATAAGTAAAAAAATAAATGGTGACATTCTACTGCTCCAAACTGAAGCTCCCTGTGAACTTCCTCAGTGTCACAGAGCATGGGAGAATAATACATTTTATGTTCATTTCATGAGTACAGTGACAATCTGCTCTCTTGTAAATATCTTAAAATATTTCACCTTAAACATAAATGATAGTGATTATTTGCATTTTACAGATAAGTCAGCTTTATACCATTATAGAAAATTTTAAAGAGCTGTTAGGAATACAGAAGTATGTACAAGAAAAATTCAGTCAAGTGTATGAATTTTCTATAATGTTTCACCTTGCGTCATGTGTGTCACTATGTAAATGTAGTGGTTTTGTTGAAGAACTGTTTTTCTAGAACTCTATCTTAATACTTGATAAAATATTGACATTAACTATTTCATAGCTCTAATCACGATTATCTGCAGAAGACAAAATAGCACTACCTTCAAGATATTCATCCCCCTCAAATATTTCCCCTTCTATGAGGAAGTGACTGTCCAGATGTACTTAATTCATTGCCTCTAAGAAAGGGTGAGAAATGGGAAAATAAATATTCTGGCCACAAAAAAATTTCACAAAACAAAGTGCTTGGGATAAGAAGTGATATTTTCCCCAGGTATATATATATCCTGTTTCCATGAAAAGAAAAAAATCATAAAGAAATTTATTTGAGCAATGGGTAAATTAACAAAGAACAAGAGAAAACAACTATTAGCAGTGCCAAATGACCAGAAGTGAAAGTAGTTTCTGGTCAGAAAAAATGACTTGAGAAGGAAGAAGGAATGCTGGGGTTTAGCCTAGGAAATGCAAGATCCTGAGCGAATACTCATTCCCTTACTGCTGAGTAAAAAATCATCGCATGCTAAATGGCTTCAATGGATCCATGTTAACCAGTCATAATCCATAAATAAAAATTGAGGGGCAGAGTAGCTGTGTCCTCTTCTCTGGGCAAATGATGTGGGAATTAGTGTGAAACTGAGTTCTTCTGTGGATAGTCTTATGAAAAATGTGCTTCCAAGCTCACTTCTCTTGTGGGAAGGACTCAGGTATTACTGTTTGTCGAACTGTGTGACATTTGCTTTTCTCTGCTGACTATCAAAGACCTACATTGCTTTGAGGTACAACCTCAGAAATCTTCCTACATATTATTTTCTGGATCTTTTAGAGAAAATCAGCAATTTCAAATAGCTTGAATAATATGTTACACAAAATGTTTTCTTTCCAATGATGAAACAGGATTACAAAATATGTTAAAATTTAAAAATCACAACTGCTCTTCATACCAACAAAATTATCCAGAAAGGAACTTGAATGGTGAAAAACAGATGACAGGAAGCCAATAAAGTGCGATAGACCTGAAATTCAGATAATGGAGTTCAGCATCCCAGAATACTCAGTAAAGAATAGTGTTGCCAAAGGGAAACCTAGAGATGGGCACGCTGGACCAACAAACACAAAAATAGAGAAGGGGCTTAAAAAAGTTATCAGACCACTGAAGTTTACAGTGCATCTAGGCCAGTGGTTCTCTTACAGCAAAACAAAGATCTCTTTCCTACCTTACCAGTCTCTTGTTATTCTTGGGAATTTACCACACCTAAGAACCCACCTATAAACACACTGTATCTTTAAGTGCAGATTCCAGAGTCTACCTTCCTGTTCCAGGAAGACACTGGAAGCAGATTTAGCTGTTCTGGCTAGCTGTGCTAATCATCTCAATCCATTAAAAAATTTTACTTACAAAGTGAGAATCAACTGGAAAGTCAGTATCACTGAATGATGGAAAAAAACATTACATAACAAAGTATCTGAGGGAGGGAAAGTTATTTCAATCCAGAATAGTATATCAAGCAAATTATGAAAGCAATAAATAAAAAAGCAGATAAATAAGTATGGCAGATCTAAATGAGGCTGCTTTATGATAGTCCTAAATATGGTGTCTCCTATTGAAATACTACAAATAAAAGAAAAATACTTAAAAGAAGACAATGCAGAATATACAAATCACTGGCTATTAGTTATTTTGTTTTGCTTTGTTTTGTTTTGTTGAGACAGAGTCTCACTTTGTATTTCAGGCTCGCAGTGAAGTCATTGGGTAGCACGGCTGCCTCAGCCTCCCACATGCTGGGATTAGGGGCCTGAGGCTCCACTCTTGGTTGGCTATTAAATATCGATGATAAAAATAAATTAAAGGCAACTTATGAAATGAGGAAACAAAGTTGCTTGACACTTAAAAGCAGGGCAGTGACTTTCAAACAGGAGAAATTAGTGACGAAGTATTGTCTTCCTTCTGGATGTGTTTAGTTACCAGAGTGACTCTATACAAAGGACCACTTAGTCACAGTGATGTGGACACTGCCGCTGCATATGACATGCTTCAAGGAAGAAATGATGCATCATAACTTAATTACAGTTACAGAACAATATGTTTAATGATATTCTTTCAACATTTTCAAGTTAACATATAACTATAAAGTAAGATGAAATTTAAAATGCAGGCAGGTTTAGATTTTAGCATTTTATATCAATGTCAATATACAATGAATAATTCTGACAATCTAGCAATAAGGAAAGGAATATTAAAGTTTAAAAAGGAGTACAGCCCAAATGGATAATAATTAAGTTAATAAAATATAGTTTAGCAGAAAAAAAAATGAAAGAAAAAATAGCAGTTCTTCATCTTTTATAACTGGACATCACAAACATCTAAAATTAAGTCAATAAAAGGCTTCTACATGTACATACATTTAAATGCATAAGTTTACTAATACTAAAAATGTTTAAAGTTGGTTAAAGTTTGTTAGTTGCCTGTAGGATCTGAGTGTGGATTTGTAAGATAAGGTCAAGGCTTTTACATATTATTATAAGCCATTCTACACATTTATAAATATTATGATATTCTATTAACCACTTTAAAATCTGTTCTATATGTAAAAATTTCTATAATTTCAAAGATGGTCATGATTGAAGTTTAACAGTATAATAAAGAGAGATTAGAAGATATTATATGGTAGAATCTAATTATCCCAGTAGAAGATCATCTTCATTATCTTTCAAACATGTAATGGCTCTATTTTAAAACATGATAGCATTTCATTTCTTAATTTCAAAGGAAAATAAACAAGTCCTTCATCAGTCATATTACAGTAGAGATGCAAAAGATAGATCACAAGTCCATTAATCATGAACATGATAGCTTAATTTTGTCACACTTCTTAAGGGTTTGTAAATATGACTGCAAGATATGAATTTTTACTGATAGACTTTCTTCATAGGCTGAAATATATTTTAGTTGCAGGATATTGTGTCATCACAGTGACAAGCTGGCCATTGTATTTGTGAAACTGAGTGCACAATCTCCTCCACATGCCATATTCCTTAACAATTTGTACCCACAGTTCTAAATTATATTATCTGATAATGGTTGAAAATATAATGCTGCATTCTGGTACATTTATTCATATCCATATCGCTAAGTCTTTAATTGTTTAATCATTTTTCTTATCTGTCAAGTGAAGGCAATAATTATATTTACTTATAAAGTCATGGTAACAAATTAAATGAACTATAAATTTGTCTTTTGCTGTTACTCTTTGTGTATGCTCAAGTATATCAGAATTTGTGATTTTCAGTAAATACTTCTTTTACTTCTTTAGTAAGCATATTTTCTTTTGTTGTTGTTGTTGTTCTTTGGGGTCTTGCTATGTAGTTCAAGTTGGCCTTGAACTCAGTACATAGCTTAGGCAACATGCAAACTAGTCACAATTCTCCTGCCTTAGTCTCCCAGGTGGTGGTATCATAAACGATAGTTTTCCTGTTTTGATAATTTTTTGTTCATTCTCATAACACTGACTGATTTTTATTCACTGATCCATTCTTTCATCCTACCAAAGGTGTAATGTCTATTAATGTGCTGTTGATTAGTTTGCTTATATTTTGTTGAATATTTTACAACCTTGTTAACCAAAGACATCCGCTTCAGGTTTTTTTTTTTTTTTTCCCCTGAAGCATCTGTCTGGCTTTGGGACTAAAATGATGTTGGCTTTGTAAAATGAATATTTTAGATGAGTTGAAAGAGAAATGGTGTTAATTCTTTAGTAATGTTTGGTGGGATTAATTTGTGAATCTATGTGATACTTAGCTCTCTTGTGAGGGAAGATTTTTTTTATTACTCATTTGATCTCAATAATTGTAATAAATTTATTCAGGCTTTCTCTTGATGAAGTAATGATAGATTGATTATAAGTTATTAAGAATTTATCTAGTTCTGCATTCACAAATTTGTTGATATATCTTTATAACTAGCTCTCATGATCTTTTTGTTTGTTTCAGTGGTATCGGTTGTAATGTCTCCTCTTCACTGTAAAGGAGTCAAGAAATCAAATAAAAAGACATTTTACAGAATGAGAAATATTTTCAATATACTTAGATAATAAAGCTAAGACTCAAGACACATAGACTGTATAACCCAAAGGCAATAAAACAATAAAAAATAGGCCTAGAAAGAGGTATTTATCCAAAAAAAATATAAAACACACATGTGGCCAAATGGTGTATGAAAATGTGGTCAACATAGCTAATTATCACAGATATGCAAAGTAATAATAGCAGGGAGTAGAATGGTTTCCCCAAGTGTCACCTTCTTCCTTCTCAATTCTTATCTGCCATGCTATGGGCAACTCTCGCACCTATGCCCCTGTGCCATGCCATGGTCTGTTGGAATCAGCCAGCTATGTGCAGAAGGTACAGGCTGTGAGCAGCATAATATGTGTTGAACACTGTGTCTCAGTGGTGAAAAAGTGAATAAGTGAATAATAAATATATAATATTTATATTATAATTATATTATATTAGGTCTTGCTCAGAAGAACAAATTGTACACGATACTACTTATGCCAGGAATCTAAAAGAGTTAAATCCATAGAAGCAGAAAGGAGAATGGCTATTGCCCAGGATGGGTGAGGGAAGGGAAAATAAGGAAATATTAGACAAAAATTAAAGAGGTTCAGTTGCAAGATGGATGAGACCTAGAGAATAATTATCCAAAGGTAGATTGTAGGTTAATTGTTCTTATTACTCACAAAAACAACCTAAGATGTCTGCAGGAAATTTTGGGGGTGATGTGTTCAAGGCACAGATTGTGGTGATATCCCACAGTGTAGACTTATCTGTAAACTCGTTAAGTTATGCATGTTAAATATGTACACTTTAAAATAGAATAAGAGAAAGTAATAAAACTGAATTGAATGAAGTAATTTAAACCACTGAACACAGTTTTTGATTAAGAGTAAGAGAAAAGAAATGTTACAAACTCATTCTAGTTTTGATGTGAGCTTCATTCTTTCCATATAGGGTTGCAGTGACTCAACTTTCACAATTCATTGAGGGAGAGCAGAGAATAATGAAGGCACAGGGTCTGAAAGAATCAGTATAGTGCAGGTAGGTGTTGCAGGGAATTAAGCCTTGACCACGTCATCAAAGGGCTGAGCTGTAGCTGGTAACAATCTATAAACTAACACAGGAAAATAGTTCATACTGAAGGGCCTCACAGTTCTATTCAAGATGTGCTTACTAAATATGGACAACAATAATATAGTCTTTTTGAACTAATCTGATTTGGTATAATGACTCAAAACTTTTTAATTATACATTCCTTAGCTAAGATTAGAAATAAGGCAGCCCAGATATCCTCAAAATGTGGCCCCAAAAGAAGTAAGTTTGATGACGCTGTCATCACCAAGTTTCCCTGAACCCAGAGGCAAGAAGAAGACTGGAGACATCATCACCCTGTGTTCAGTATGGACACTTAGGCCAACAAGCTCAGGGTCAAAAAGTCTGTGAATCAGCTCAATGACACTGACAGAAGAGACGTGGACTTGAACGCCCAAACTGGCCTGATGGAGAGTCGGATTCTCTTGACCAGCATACTTTGTATGTTGCCAGCAGAACTTGGATCACTTGCATGAGTTCAGCTGGATAATTTGACACACAAGTCTTTAATTTTAAAAGTATTACCATACAGTGTGACCCCTGCTAAAAAGCTTTGCAAGAGTTCCATTCCTCACTTTAAGTATGCTTTTGGGAAAAGTTAGCTAACTGAGCCTATCATTTGGAGATTTTAAAAAGTCAACATATATATATATATATATATATATATATATATATATATATATATATATATATAAATGAAAAAATGCACCTAGATATATAGGTATACATCTCTACATACAAGGGAATCATTTTGCACCTCCTATACGCTAAATAAATGACTATGATTAGCAATTTCCAATAAAGTTCAAAATTAGCAAAAAAATTTTAAAAATTTAAAATGAAGTAGAAATATTACCTCTCCAACATATGAATGGTTTTCTAGATTCTATGATAGTGTTTAAAGCTCTACATCTATATCACCCTGAATGCCATCAATCTATTTTTTTTATTTTTTAGTGGCACATACTTATATGCATAATGTTTACATTTCTTATGAGGAATTGGTGCATGTACATAGTACATCTTAACTCCTTTTTAATCCCCTTTTCCTTCTTGTCCTCCACTGTCCATCTATATCCTGATTCCTTTTCCTAGTACATGCTTATAATTCATGATGTTTACAGTCCTGGTGTGGAGTGGGTATTTGTATACAACACATTCTAATTTATTTTTCACCTTTCCCCACCTACATCCATCTTTTCATCCCATTCTACTTTGAGAAAGCTCTATATCACAGTTTTCTATTATTTTTTATTTGCTCTTTGTTTATGCTGCGGGTTTCTCATATAATAGAAACCATGCAATATTTGAGCTTGTGTATTAATATGACTCAGGGTGTTACCTAGAAGAATAGCTGTGTGAAGGAAATATCTAATTTAAGATTTTTTGTTGGGAAACGACTGTACTAATAGTATTTAAAGCATAAATGTTGACAGTTTACAAGTGAAAAAGCTTTTCACATCATTATAACTTACAAATGCCATTATAAACTACTACTCAGAATGGTGACCACTAAAATCCACTATCCAGATCCCCACTTAGGGGAAGCAAAATGTACCTGTGGTTGTAAAGAACCGAGGTGTGGTCACAGCTGTGTAGAGCAAGGCACCAGTACAAACACATAGCTCAGCAAAGAACCTGGGCCCCAGTGGGAGCTGTGATTAAGGCCCTTTGTCTCCTGACTTGGATTTTGCCTCTACTTTCTCCTTAGCTTTGTTTTTTGTAAACAAGTTTCAATCTGCTGTCTGGCCAGAAAATTCCCCTTACCTTCTCTGATCCTCTCTTCTTTCGTCATTTACGGCACTTC